>PVIR01001085.1:116497-137928 GCA_004026965.1 Petromus typicus | reverse complement strand
GTCTTGCAAGCGCAAGGGCCTGGGTTTGATTCCCCGGTAACCACATAACAATACTGGGTGTGGAGACCCACACCCAGCAGCAACCAGTACCACATACCACAGTGCCGGGCGTGGTGGCTCACGCCTGTCATCCCAGCACTCGGGAGGCAGAGGCAGGAGGATTGTGATGTGAGTTGGAGGCTGAGCTCAGGGCCAGCCTGAACCACAAAAGCGAGACCCTGTGTCAAAAAACCTAAAAAAAAAAAGAAGAGAAGAATGTGGTAATTGTGGTGCTAGGAAATCCTGGCACAGGTTGATAGAACAGGCTGGTGTGTGTGTGTGTGTGTGTGTGTGTGTGTGTGTGTGTGTGTGTTACTGTTCGTTCGTTCTTTCTTTCTCCTTCACATCCCTCCCCCTTTTTCCTTTTTGAGACAGGGTCTTCTGAGGTTACTAAATTGTCCAGGGTAGAACCCTGATCTTCCAACATCAGCCTCTCAGAATGTCAGGACCACAGGAGCACGGCACCATGCGTGGCTGTGCTCTGCATTTCTCACCCTTCCACGAAGTGCTGGTGCAGTCAGTCTGAGGACTGGAAAGCAGAGGGTAGAGAGAAGAGCAGGGAAACAGTGTCAGGTTTTGGAGTGGGACTAAGAAAGAAGAAGGGCTCCCTGCACTGATGCCCTTATGTTCTCTCTATCAGGCCCTCTGGAAAACACCTATCGAGACTTCTGGCTCATGGTGTGGGAGCAGAAGGTTTTGGTGATTGTCATGACCACCCGGTGAGTCTCTGTTTACCCACTGACCCCACCACCCAAACCCTAGCACTGATAATTCAAGCAGGACATTCAGCTTCCAGAAACTCTGAAGGTGAACCAAGCTGGTACTGCTTACATGTCATCCCAACACTAGGGAAGCTAAGGCAGGAAGACTGCCTTGAGTTCAAGGCCAACATGCAAGCCCTTGTCTCAAAAATCAAAAAAAAAGAAGAAGAAGAAACAGTGAAGGTTAGGAAAGTGAGGCAGAGAATTGGAGCTTCCTGAGCTTTTTCTTTGTTGAGGGGATAATGGAAATAAATGGGTCTAACACGTCAGAGCTTTAATCCATAGCCATGCTGACTCTGTGGCAATGACAGCCCGTTCTGGGTCCTGGCCTTAGCCATCACGGAAGTCCTGGAAGCCCAGGCAGTTTTCTTTAGCCTGGCCTGTGCCCAGGGGGCTCTACCTACCTGGCTGTTGAGTTAGCAGGCTCCTCTGCTGTCCTCTTGTCTGTGTTTCCCCCATTGGCAAAGGAGAGAATGAGAGGGGAAGCTTGGCAGGTCTGGCAGGAAGCTGTGGAGCACAAAGCACTGTTGAGACATTAGCGACACAGCACAGACTTGAGGGAACTCAGTTCCGTTAGTATCATCCTACTGAGTGCTGATGGGAAGATGTAAAAAACTCTTGCTCCATCCCCTTCTCAGGGTCCCCTCCAGTTAGACAAGAGAGTGAAGAAGCCACCTGAAGATCCTGGGGCCCTCTCAGTGCAGTCCTTACCCTGTGCCCAAGTGGCACCTTTCCCCACTTTGTCAGCAATGCCCTTGTTGGAGAAGAGAATGAACTGTCTGGGGAACAGGCCAGGCGTGCTCTCCAGTCACCATTCTCTCTGGTCCTCCTCATCTGCCTATGTTATCCCAGCTAGGTGAGAATCGCCACTTGGTATCAGGAAAAAGACCAAATGATGTAGCAGGTGGAAGAAACTGTTGCAGGAGCACAATCATTGTCTTTAGTGAGCACATGCAGACACCTAATCCATTTAGGACAGAGTGGATTCCTTCCGTTATTGCCAAGAGCCAAGGGTACGAGTAAAGTAGTGCAGGAGACAACATCGCCACCTTGTGGACAGCAGGCATGGGGAGTGGGCTTTTGCTGCAGAGAGGAGCACAGCTGACTTTGTCCTCTATCTTCAGCTTTGAGGAAGGTGGCAGGAGGAAGTGTGGCCAATACTGGCCTCTAGAAAAGGACACTCGGATCAGATTTGGCTTCCTCACCGTGACCAACCTGGGTGTGGAGAACATGAACCATTATAAGAAAACAACGCTTGAAATTCATAATACAGAGGTAAACCTGAGTTCATTTTCTTCTCTTTTTGGAGCTGGGGGAGAAACTATACTGTAAAGAAACTTTAGAGTAGGCAGCATTCTAGGGAAGTTATAGCTGCTTCTGTTTTTCTGGGAGCAAGATGAGGATATTCATTTCAGAGCAGAGAGTCATATCATCTCAATATAGCAGTGGCCTTACAGAGGAAGGACACTTAACATTACAAATTTGGATCTTAAGCCAGGACTGGGGATGCATGCCTATTGTCCCAGTATTCTGGCAGGCTGAGTCAGGACAATTGCAGTTTCATGCCTAGCCTGGGCAACTTAGCGAGACCTTGTTTCAAAATGAAAAATAGAAACAGGCAAAGGTCCTGGGTTCAGTCCTTAGTACCACAAAGAAAGATGTCTGGACTCTGTAGGAATCCCTTTGCATACTGAGCCTTCCTTTGGGTTTGCAGTAGAGAAGTGATTGCAGAGCAGATTGAGCATGGTAGATAGGAACCTTGGTAGCAGCGACACTGGGGTGCTGCGAACCTGGAGAAGCCACACAGTGAGGGGTGGGGACAACTTCATTAATTCATGCTATTTTTTTTATCTCAGGAGCGGGAGAAACGCCAGGTGACCCACTTCCAGTTCCTCAGCTGGCCAGACTATGGCGTCCCTTCCTCGGCAGCGTCGCTCATTGACTTCCTGAGGGCTGTCAGGAGCCAGCAGAGCCTGGCTGTTAGCAGCATTGGCTCTCGCTCCAAGGGGCAACTCCCTGAGCAGCCGCCCATTGTAGTCCACTGCAGCGCAGGCATTGGGCGGACAGGTGATAGACTGGAGCAGACTTGGGGCCCCCAGAGGCAAGGGTTGGGGTGGAAGGTCAGAGCTCTGGGCTATATCTGTGATAGAAAAAGGACTCCCTTGATCCCTGGTGGTGAACTGCTCTGAAAAATGCCCCTTTTGTGTCCTTTTGGTACACTGTGTTTGGTGCTAGTCAGAATACTTCACGAACCAGACTAGGAATCGACTCCTTATGCAGCTCAGCACCACGATTGTCTTCTGACCTCTCGTTACCATCACAGGGGTGCACAGAGGACTCAGCTGGCTGCTCTGCCTTCCCTTTCCCTCTCCCAGGGCTCTTGCCCTGGGCCATGCTTTCTACCATATGCTGTAGGACTACTGGCCTCCTTGCATCTGCCTGCTCACTCCTCCATCCCCTGTGCTTGTCCTGAGAAATGCGAGGCCCTTAGCACCCCAGTGGCTTCCTCCTCTTCAGGCATGAGGCCACCTGGCCTCCTGCCTTGCACACCTTGCCAAAGTTTGGTAGAGGAAGGAAGATAGGAGAGTTCAACCACGGTGACCATTTCCTTCCTCCTTCAGGTACCTTCTGCTCACTGGACATCTGCCTGGCACAGCTGGAGGAGCTTGGCACCCTCAATGTATTCCAGACAGTGTCACGCATGCGGACCCAGAGGGCCTTCAGCATCCAGACCCCCGAGCAGTACTATTTCTGCTACAAGGCCATCCTGGAGTTTGCGGAAAAGGAGGGCATGGTGCCCTCTGGCCGTAACCTGCTGGCCATGGAGGGTCAGTAACTGTCTCACAGTGTCCTGTCTGCTGGCCAACCTCCCTTAGACCATCCCGGACACCGCTGAGCCTCTAGGTTGCCGTTGGTACTGCCGAAGCCGTGATCAGTCTCTCCCGTGGCTCCTGGCGCCCGCGTGCACACAGTACAGCCTCTCCCTTCAGCCAGATCATTGTGGTGGAGTTGCCACTAGAAAGGGCCAGCAGCGATGTATTCTTGACTCCTAGCACCTGCTATCGAACTGTGCCTTATTAAAACCAAATTGTGGCTATTGATATTTGCCAGGGCCCCAGGGCAAGGGGTACGGGCCTCCTCCCCCTCCTGTTGCCATTCTTCTAGATGGAGGTCTCCTGTCTCCCCACCTTCCCTTGCTAGGATTTGGTGGGAAAGTTTGAGCTTTCACCTTCCTGCCCAGAGAGCTTGACCAAGTTACATATTCTAGAGATTGCCTGAGTGCCAAGCACGTTTATACATAGGGCGTGTAGTCTGGTCTCCTCCGTCCTTCCGTGTGTGTGCGTGTGCATATGTGCACTTCTGTGTCTGGGTCCATATGTACGTGTGTATATAATATATATTGTATGTGATAATATGGTTGTATTCTATAAATACATATACACACACACATCTCTCTGTAGACGTTCCTGGGGCTCCGTGTGGCAGTTCAGGGCTCCTCGTTTCCTGGGCCCTGCTTTGACCTGGACTGGCTGGGGTAGGGACATGTAGTTGTCCCCCCTGTTCCCACCCAGGCCTTCATCCTCAAGTGGTGACTTCTCCCCTCCAGATTCTGCCCATTGGAATCCAGAATGCTAGTTTGTGGTGAGGCTGGTGTTGTTCAGCACAGTTGGCCCTTTATCTAACAGCTTTTCTCTGTGTACTCTGCTTATTTGGGGAACAGACCTCCACTGTGATAACAGGCCCTACCTTTCCTGTCTCACCCTAGGCATGGAAGTTGGGTTAGAGATGAACTCCCTGAGTAGGCAGAGCTAAGAGCAGTCGGTACGAAGTCTCAGCAGGAAAGGAGGGGATCGGGAGGGAGGTGAGGAGAATACCCACCACAAAACCCCTCCCAGGCCTCTTTCTCCCCTGCCGGAGATTCCTCTCCTGCTATGTCTACTGAGACACCCATCTCTTGTCTGCCATCTGCCAGGCCCTAGAGCTCCAACTGAGTGGGCTCTGTGCCAGTAACAAGCAGAACACCCTGACTGGGTGAGGTGGTTACTTCAGTCAATGTCCCCTGTCACCCACCTGTCCCTGCCTGCTCCCAGTCCTCCAGCTGGATGTGCAGGGATAGAATTGAGAATCCCTGGCATTCTGTATTCCCAAGAGAGTCCCCAAGACCCCCCCCCAAACCCTTTCCCCCAACTATAGAAGATGAGGTTGGCAGCTGATCAGACCTCAGTAATTTTATACTGTAATAAGCTCTTTGAATGTGTATATTCTTATTTTTTACAATCATTTCATTTTGTATTTAACATCGATGGACTGAGTCAGATGCAGTAATAATTGTAATGTTCATATTCAATATCTTACAGTGCTACGGTTTTGTATTTACATATAAATATACCAACATGATCAAACCCTTTTAGTTTCATCAATTTAGCAGGCTGGGCTGGGAATGTGAGGAGGGAGCACAGGAGCCGGTCTGGGATGGGTGGGGAGGCAGGGAGGGACCCACACCTCAGGGTCTGAGCTTCTGGGATCTCTTGAACTGCACACCCAGCTGTTTTTTTATTTTGAGGCGGGGTCTTACTAGGTTGCCTGGGCTAGGCTTGAATCGTGATCTTCTTCCTCAGCCTTTCAGAGTGCCGGAATTGCAGCGGTATGCCACTGTGCCTGGTGTCACCTCTGAGAGCCACTCACCTTGTCTGCAGACGACACACCTAGCTCTGGACGAGAGCTTGGGGACCAGCACTCCCCAGGGTTTACTGTGTGCCAGGCTCGGTGGTAGGCACTTTGGCCCCCTTGTGTCATTGGACCTTCACAGCACTACAGATCCACATTCTCCCTCCCTTCTCCTATCTCCTCCCCTCTCTGATAGAGGAGGGAGGTGAGCACTGGAGTTCTAGAATGGAAGCTCAGCTGCATTCACAGCCTGTGGCTGCCGCACTGAAGCAGGCGCAGAAACCAGCAACACTGTGTCCCTGGACACTGAGTGAGGGTGCTTGTTTGAGCTGTCTTTTGAGAGCATAAGCACATCTGAAGTTCTAGGTACCTCTGAGCCCATGCTCCTTGTAGCCTGAGGGTGACAAGGTGGAGATTGTTTTGCCCAGACAGGATCTCCTGATTCATGGTCCTCTGGTCTATAGAACACCACTGAAGGGCTCATTCTCCCAGCAATCCAGGAACCCTGGGTTTTTGTGAAGAAAGCTTGAGTCATTCCCATCACTCCGCAAAGCAACAGCTTTGTCCCTCGAGCATGGCCCCAACCCCATAGGGGCTGCCTGTGGGCCCTGACACCCCCTCCCCCACACCCCGTTGGGCAGCCCTGGCCCTGAGAGCACACTGAGCCATTTCCCCAGTATTTGCCGGGCCTGGGAACTATAGAGCTCCTCTGAGTGCGATCTCCCTTGCTCTCAGCAGCCATAGAAGAAAAGATACCCAGCTACGGGATGCTACATTCACACTCTGGACTCTGGAATGCCTGCTCTTTCTAGGAGTCAGGATCTGTCTTCTAATCTTCCAGCAGATTCTCCTGGGTCTGCGTACTTAGACAAAAGCTAAGGTGTGGAACAGAAAAGCAAGCCGTCAACCTGTGTTCTGTTGGAGCGAGGCGGGGAGTGCATGGAAGGCAGGAATGTGCAGGAACCAGGTTATAACAAAGGTCAGGGGGGTTGACAACCTGAAATAGGTGAAGAGGCTGGAGCTCAGCTGCCCTCTGAACTCAGAATTATGCATGCAATCTTCGTGGCGCATTCCCGGTCCACCTTGAAGGTGACTGAGTGACAGGAAGATCAGGAACAGCTAAATTCACAGCCCTGACTGGAGAGATGGCCAATGGAGGCATCCCAAGAGAAAGGCTCAGTAGTCCCCTACACATGTCTGTGTGTGGACACGAGTGCACACACACACACACAGAGCTACTGCTATTTGTAGTAGCTTCTGTTTTTCTTTTTTTTTTTTTTTTAAGATAGCCTCTTGGTATGTGGCCCAAGCTGTCCTCATTCTCCTAAACTTAGCAGTTCTCCTGCCTCAGCCTCCTATGGACCCTCATTGCTGGAGTGTTCTCCCGTGTGTGTCTCAAGTGTGTTAAGGAGGTGGAGGAGCAGGAGGCAGAGAGCCTGGGGTCTGCTCAGGAGGCTGAGGTTCTCCCACAGGACACAAGTTCAGGCAAGAGGACAGCACTGTGCACCCCCTCATAGTCCCTGGTCTATGACAGTCTCATGGTCCTCCCCTCTGTTTTGCTTCTTTTATCCTGCTCTTCCTCGTCAGTGAGGAGGTGAAAGGGTCCCAGCATCCTCAGCCTAGGATGTGGCATGTGTGGCCAGTCCCTGAGTGATGATACACAGGTGATTGGCAGAGTAGGGCTTTGGGGGGAGGCCTCTGGGACATGAGGCTCTGCCCTCAGAGGGTGCTTTGCTCTCTGGGGAGCAGACACAGCTACAAAAGCCCTACAAACCAGAACACTGGGGAAGCAGACCAGGCATGGGGCAGACAGAATGGCTCTTTTAGATGGCTGGGCACCCCAGTTCAGATGCCCAGGCAAGTGCTGCCAGGCTCTCCCTTCTGGGTTATCTCTCAGTAGCAGGTTGGCTTTGGTTTGTTTCTAATTTCTTTCTTTTTTTTGAGACAAGGTCTCGCCCTGAGCTCAGCCTTGAACTCACAGTAATCCTCCTGCCACTGCCTCCCGAGTGCTGGGATTACAGGCATGAGTCACTAGGCCCAGCACTGTGGTAAGTGGTTCTGATTGCCGGTGGGTGTGAGTTTCCACACCCAGCATTGTTGTATGTGGTTACTGGGGATTGAACCCAGGCCCTTGCACTTGCAAGGCTGAGGCTGGAACTACTAAGCTAAATCTCCGGCCTGCTTTGTTTCTAATTTCAACCTTTTGCTACCTGCTTTTTTTCCCTTCATTCTCCTCCATGCAGTTTCAACATGGATGCAAGCCAGATCTAGCCCTCTCTCTGATCCCTGGCCCTGCTACCCTTGAAGTTTTCCCTTGCTCCTCTGAGAGGCCAGGCTTGAACTGGTGGGGGACCCAGAGTCCCCAGCTTCGGTGTCACAGCCTGTGGCCACAATTGGCTCACCAAGGGTGGGAGCAGGAGCTCCCACCAATCTGGACCACATTCCCCCTGGGAAGGCATCTGCCCCAGTCGTGCACACATAACACCTGGAGATATGAATGTCTTGGACTTCACCCCTCGGAATGGACCACAGAGAGGCTGGAAGTCTCTGCAAATAGACATCTCCAGCCACTCTGTCCCTGCAGTTGTCATGAACATTTTCCCACTGCAGCTAAATCCCCAGTGGATTTTCAGGCCTAGGCCATAGTGGACATGGCTAACTACACCAGCATCCAAGCTAGTATAGTATGTTCTGATGGATGTTGGGGCCATGATGATTAGACTGGAAAAGCAAGATGGGTCCAGCACCCCTCCTCCTTCTCCTCTACCCCTGCACGCTCCCTTCTCTTTACTCCTCCCCCACAATAAAACCTGTCATTCTCTAAGCTATTGTGAAGTTGGTCCTGGTCTGAACACTGACCAGCTATTTCATCTTTCAGGATCTCTTTTACTTTATTGCCTTTTTTTTTCCCCCTACGTGGGACAAGTTTGTTGTGTTGTCCAGGCTGGTTTCTGAACTTGTGGGTTCAAGGAATTCTCCTGCCTCAGCCTCCCAAGTACATTAGACAACAGGCATAAATCACTGTGTCCAGCTTTCTTCTTTGACTTTTTCTTTTGGCACCAGGGATCAAACTTGCACTTTGAGGCAGGTGCCTGAACCACTGAGCTAAATCCCTGGCCCTTCCTTCTTTGACTTTTTTTTAGGTTTTTGGAGACAGGGTCTCACTTTGTGGGTCAGGCTGGCCCTGAGCTCAGCCTCAAGCTCACATCACAGCAGTCCTCCTGCCTCTGCCTCCTGAGTGCTGGGATGACAGGCGTGAGCCACCTCGCCCGGCACTGTGGTATGTGGTACTGGTTGCTGCTGAGTGTGAGTCTCCACGCCCAGTATTGTATGTGGCTACCAGGATCAAACCGGGTCCTTGCGCTTGCAAGACAGGCACCAGAACCACTGAGCTAACTCCCTGGCCCTTCCTTCTTCTTCTTTTTTTTTTTTTTTAGGTTTTTTGAGACAGGGTCTCGCTTCTGTGGTTTAGGCTGGCCCTGAGCTCAGCCTCAAACTCACATCACAATCCTCCTGCCTCTGCCTCCCGAGTGCTGGGATGACAGGCGTGAGCCACCATGGTTACCGGGGAATCGAACCCCAGCCCTTGCGCTTGCAAGACAGGCGCCGGAACCACTGAGCTAACTGCCCCCCCCCCCCCGCCCTTCCTTCTTTGACTTTTAATGAACACCATTCTATGGCCAGCAGCCAGAAATATGAAGTCTGGTGATCAGGCTAGAAATGTCACTTTGAGCCTTTGTTTAGAATGAGCCTTGGAAGTAGGTGTGGTCACAATGGATGAGGGAAGTAAAAAGAGATGGGTCTTTGGAGGCCACCAGCCCTCGGGGATAGGTGGAGAAAGCAAAGCCCCTGAAGGCAGAAGCAAGTGAGGACAGGTCAGGCCGCACGGTCACTAGGCGGTGGCAGGCCACAGAAGGATGAAAGCAGTGTTCTGGAGGCGGGTGCACTACAGGGCCTCCCCAGCCACAGGCGGGACTGTCCTGTCGGGAGAGGCATGAATGGGAGGTGAAACTGCAAAGCTCGGGCAGCAGGGAGGGAGCTACACCAGAAGCACCCTGTGGCTTACTTATCAGGCTTCTGAATAAGAGTTCATTTGAACAAAGGGACCTGCTGACTCAAAAATAAGTCACTAAACAACAGGTATACAGAAGGAAATACTCTGAAAACATAAAGCCTGATAGACTAGGAACTTGCTATTTTTATTCATCTTCCTGATTTAAGCTAATAGTGACCACAGGGCCAACCGGATGGTTGGTGAGGAGGTGTGAAGGCAGTGACCAGCAGTAGTCAAACTGCTCAAAAAAGTCGACACTTCCAAGGCTACCTAGAAATCAGAAGTAAGGCAGATGAACAACCCAAGCTGGCTGATTGCCACAGAGATGGAATTATTCATCAGTGGATCATTTAGTCCTTCAGTCTGTGACTCCAGGGACTTAGCATTAGATAGCTGCAAAGCTTGGTGGCCCTGAGAGGAAAAAAAGGTCCCAGGACTCTTGGCTGAGTGCTAGGTTTGCCCTCTTTGAAATCTCAGGCATTCTTGTTCTTAGTTTGCAGAAAAGGAAACTCTGGAGAGAAATGATCTGTTGAAGTCATCTAGCTAGGAAATGGCTATTCCAGAATTCTGATTATCACCAGACTCTTCTCTTGATTGCAGGGGAGCAATTGGAGTGGGAAGTTCACTGCAGATTTCTCCTGCATAATCTCCAGTGGTAGAGATCATCTTCCACAGAAGGGCTCTGGTAGTCACTCAAGTACAGGCCCTACAAGGGTCATATGTCCTGTCCTTCCCAATTAGGGATTGGACCCTGGCCCTCAGTGAGCTAAGTCAACATCCTAAGTACTGAGCTACACCCCTAGTCCTTTTTTTTTTGAGACAGGGTCTCACTTTTATAGTTCAGGCTGGCCCTGAGCTCACTTTGTAGCCCAGGCAAGCCTTGAACTCACACAGCAGTCCTCCTGTCTCTTGCCTCCTGAATGCTGGGATTACAGGCAGAGCTACCACACCCAGCATTGTTGTATATGGTTACCAGGGATAGAACCTCAGACCTTGAGTTTGCAGGCAGGTAATAAAACCACTGAGCTGAATCCCTCATCCCAGTTATGTTTCTTTTGAGCCAGGCTTGCCCAGACTTGTGATCTTCCTGCCTCAGCCTCCTGAGTAGCTGGGGTCACAAGTGCATGCCTATCACGCCTGGTCCTAAATGTCTTTTTTTTTTGAGGCAGGTCTCACTATGTAGTTCCAACTGGCCTTTAATTTTGTAGTCCAGAATGGCCTTGAATTCTCAGCAATGTTATGTGCCTCAGCCCTAAAGTCTTATTCACCACTTATAAGCACTTAGAGAATTATTACCAAGTCCCTCTGTGAAAGCAGAGTGTGTAACACCTGTGAGGGAGGGTAAGGTGACAGAAGTTCAGTTGGTCTGAGCATCTGTGCTGTGAGCTGAGGACAGGATAGATGCATGGCCTTAGGAAACAAATCTTGCTCTTTGGGGGATAACTTCCTGGATAGGATCTGTAATACAGAACTATGGAGGGACAAACTGCTGCTGGAGTTGGGAGGTGAGAAGTGTGGAGCAAGAGGGAGCCACAGCGTTTCCTCAGGGTACTCCCTGGGTCACTGGCACGAGGGTACAGAGGACCAAAAGGGACCTGCCCTGCTCAGAGTCTTACTTTGCTTATATAATGAAGGACAGCCCTTAATTCACAAGACCTTGAGAAAATTAAACACGGGAGAAGCGTCCTAGCATCAGAACCTCCCAGGGCGGTTCCCCAAGGTAATGCCCCACCAAGACCATAGATCTCTTCAGTTTCCCTCTTGCTGTAGGCTGGGGAGGCAGGTAACAATCCTGGGTCCCTTCCTGAGGCCTCCTGTGGCTGGCTGCCTCCAGTAGCTAAGTTTAGGTGGTTTTCAGCAGGGTGGGGAGCACGTAATTTCTGCAATGCAAATCCTCCATGAATAGCTTTCCCATCCACATGTCCACAGCACGTCCATGGCCGGTAACATGCTTGGGAAGCTACAGCCTCTACCAATGCAATGGATGGAGCAAATGGGACAGCACTGGCCTGGCAAGTACAAGACCTGGGTTAAATTTCCATCATTGAAAAATGAAAAGAAAAAGCTCGGAAGCTCACTAAGAGACAAGGATCATAGGATGACCCTGGATCTTTAGAGCAGGTACATGTACCCAGGGCAGAGCCCCTGAAGGCACAGTAGGGACCTGAGATGGAATCAGACATAAGGGAATCAATTCTGATACGGGAAAACTCAGTCCCTACCGGAGGCAGGGTGACCTACAGGAGGCTTCTCTCTTCAGCACTTTTCTGTAGTGTTTTTATTCCCAAGGTGCAGGTCCCAGGACTGCAGCTGGGGGACCCACTGCCCTTCTGCCAGCACTTCTTCCTCCTACTTGTCCTCTCTCCTTAGTGGCTACAGTCCCAGTCCCTCAACTTCAGTACCCATCCCTTGGATGGGACTAGGAACTAAACCTAGGACCCTGCTCATGCAGAGCCAGTATGCTGCCATGAGCTTCTTCCCCTGTATCATGTCTTTGGGGACAGGGCCTCACTATGTTGCCCAAGGTGGCCTTGAACTTGTGATCTTTCTGCCTTGGTTTCCCATTCCACCACCCGTTTCACAGGAAAGCTGAGGCTCACAACAAAGAAGGGTTTTGCAAAGACCCTACCATCAGGCATCATTCATGGTAAGTATAGAGCCCTCTTCACCTTCTTCCCATGAGGACATTGGCTGCTTCTTTCCCCTGCTGGTCACACTGAATAAGGCACCAGTCCCCTTCCATCTTTCCTCAAAACAGTTG
Source organism: Petromus typicus (assembly GCA_004026965.1). NCBI lineage: Eukaryota > Metazoa > Chordata > Mammalia > Rodentia > Petromuridae > Petromus > Petromus typicus. Next base: position 125,645 of record PVIR01001085.1, on the reverse strand, counting down.
CTCTGTTAGTCTTTTTGCTCACTATCCCTGCCCCGGCTCAGTCTTCTCACAGGGAATTAGCAAGAGTCTCCTGTTGCCTTCAGGATCACAAGGCCCTCCGTTGCTGCACATCCAGCTGGCAGCCTTACCACTGTCCTTTTCTTAGCGCCTAGGGAAAGATCCGTCTTGCTCACACACGTGTTCCGGTTCTAGACTTGGGTTTGTTGAACACAGAGGTGTGGCCCTGGCCTTCCAGTTGGAAGTTAGGAATAAACAGCAAACGATGGAGGGAAGAATCCCAGTCAGCTTTGACTTGAGGGCTGCAGAGGCCGGGAAAACCTTATGAACTGAGTGACTTGGGGAAAGACAGAAAGACTCTCGGTTTCACCAATCTTCACCCATGAGATGCAGTTTCCCATTGCCCAGAGGTGCTCCCTGCTTGGCTCACTCCCCAAATCTACTCATTTGACCTAAAATGCCAACCTCTTCAGCAACCACTGTCCCGGTGCTGTGGCCTGTGTCCAAGCCCTGTAACCAGATATCACACCTTCATCTCTGCAGTAGTGGTTTTCATTGCCAGTATATGTGAAGCCTGTGAGGTTTCATATGCCTTTCCTTGTGTCCTTTGCTGAAAATAACCTGCCCCTCCATTTCTGTCGCATGAAATCTTTCAGACCCACTTTGAAAGCCACCTCCTCCAGGAAGCCTTCTTTCAATTTTTCTTTCGCCCCTTCTCCGGGCACCTCTGCACAGTCTGTTTACATACACATTCCTGCCCAGCCTCAGCTCTTGCATCTATTCAGAGTCCAAAGTGGAGTGAGCCTCTTGCCCTGCAGCAGACTATCCGGACGTCTGTCACCTGACCTCGGTGTTTGGGGCCCAGGGCCCTGCACCAAAGCTTCTTTGCCCGCACCGCTGTCTCCCGTTGTCCAATGGAGAGGGCGGATCCCGTTCTCCCAAGACCTTCCAGCAGGCGGCTGGGCGCCCAGCCCGGTTCTTTGCCCCGCTTCAAGGGTGTCGGGCGCAGGAAGGAAACCAAGGACCAAGGCTCTGCCTGCCGGTGACCCCAGCCTCCACACTGCAGATGAGTCCCCGCGCCCCTCCGAGTCCAGCGTGCCTCCCATCGGTGCGGGTTAATTTATCTATTTTTATTTTTCAGAGGGAGAGGGCGCTCCAGGGCGGGAGGCGGGGCGCGGAGGGGGCGGGCCCAACGACGCCGCGGGCCGGGAGCCAATGGCACGCGGGAGGCGTAACCAGGGGGGGGGTCCTCGCCATTCGGAAGGTATGTGGACAGCTGCTTCCCATCGGTCTGCTCTGGGCGCTCGGGGGTCGCTGGCCTCCTTGGCTATAGCCAGCGCGGGTGGTGTGGGTGCCGCAGGCCCCAGGGCTAAAGCAGTGGACCTAGGTCCGGCAGTTGAAGCGCGGAGGGCCAACTGGGGGAAGCCTGTTGGCGCCGCTCGCTCGCCAGTGTCCCCGCCGGGGCCGGCTGGTGGGGCGAGGGTCGCCGACCGCGCCTCGTGGGTGTTGCTGCGCCGTGGGTGGGCTCGGCCGGCTGGCAGGGAGCTTCTGCTCCGCTGTGCCTCTTTATTTCCCAAAAAATAGTGTATCAAAGGAAAGGGGGGACTCCGTGCGCGAGGCGGGATGCGGGGCGGCGGCGGGGCCCGAAGCCCGAGCTGGCAGAGCCCAGCCGGCCGCGACCGAGCATCTCAGTGCCTGGCTGGTACGGCGGCCGGTGTCTCCACTAGCTAAGTTGTGGGCGGCGGTTGTTAGGGACTCGGGAGGCCGCCTTGCCTCGCCGCCACCGGGCTCCGGAACTCCGGACCGGGGCGTGGACCCGAAGCGCGCGCCCCCTGCTATCCTCACCGCACGCTGTAGGTCCCTCCCCACCACCTACTCGGGCGGCCCCGTTCCCTCCTGGGCGCGGCCGGGTCCCCTCCGCCCGGAGTCGGCCAGCGCGGCGCGTGCCCACGAGGGTGGCCTGCAAGGGGCCGTGAAGGTCGGCGCCCGGGAAAAAGTCTCCAGAGCGGGGCTGGGAAAGGGAAATGCATCAGCGGGCGGAGGGGCGGGGGCGCGTCCAGGAGCCAAAGCTAGACGCGAAGGAAGCTGGAATGGACCAGGTCCTCGAGTGTCCACCGGCCTCCGCGCCGGCCCAAAGTGTTTACTATCTGCTCTGCCGGCGGCTTGTGCAAGCGGCCCAGAGGGGACCTGAGGGGCGGGGCCATTTCATCTCCACCTACCTCGTCCTCCCCGTAGGCTCCTCCTCCTCTTGTCTTCCACTGGTTGGGCGAGACTCCCTTTTCCCCTTCTTGGAAGTGGATTGGGTAATTTTCTCCCGAGCTCCGCCTGTCGTGGGGGCGGACTGGAGTTTAAGTTGCTAGGATTTTTTTTTTTTTGGATGAAGGGAGGGAGAAGGGCCCTGCGCCTGACGTCAGGCGTAAGGTCCCTCCTCTCCCTCTGATTGGCGGACGTGGGAGCCCCACCCCCTCCGGCTAGCGAACCTAGAGGGGAAGTCCGCCCCCTCCCGCGGTCTGAAGCGCGCCGGGCACATGGGTGAGGCCCGCCCAGCTTCTCCAACTGCCCTCCCGCCCGGAAGTGTGGGGCTCGGCGCCCTTGGGGGGGGGGCGGGGAACACCAAGGAGGCACACAAAGATTCTTCCAAGGCTTGAGATCCGGAGTTGTGGAGTGAAGCTAGGCCGTTACGGTGTGGAGTGGATTTAAAGGACGCATAGGTCTGGTATTCTGCAGATATGGAAAGGAGAGGTGGCTCTGACCCGTGCCATGCACTAAAGTTCGGGTGCCATAGCTTGTCTGTTCTGCTCTACGGCATTCCTTTGCTTAAGCCTGACAATCCTGAGGACGCTAGCTGTGTGCTTAGCTGGCCATGTCCAAAACCCTGACGACCTAGGGTTGGACTCTTTGCATGCACGATCTAGGGCAGCTCGTGCCCTACGGCCAGGGCGAGCCAAGGCGACTTATGTTGTGAGTTTGGGTGACTGGTGTCCAGGTGCGTGGTGCAGTCGAGTGGAGGAAAGTGGCCTTAAGCCAGCTTGGGGTGCTGCGTCCACTTCAGTTCCGAGCGGTTTGGCCCATTGCTTCGGTCTGACTTATTTTTAGAGCTCTAGCTCGGCCCTGGCTTGGCTCAGTTAGGGGGCGGGTGCTCTCACCTGCCGGCCACTCGAGGAGTTCGCAACTCGCTCACTGCTCTCTGGCCTCGCAGCTCGAGGCCATTCTTGGAGTCAGAACCACCTGTTGCCAGCGCTAGTTTCTTGCCATCTCCGCTGGACTGCGTGGGGAAGACCGTGGTGGACCTATGTCTGGAAGGATCCTTTTTACAGGAAAAAGCGGGAACACTGGGCCCGCCCCTTTTCCTGGCGCTGTGAGACCGCCCCCAAAGCAAGGCCAGGTCGGCGCACGTCCCATTTGCTGAATAAATAAAAGCAGCTAGTTAATCGAAAGCACCATGTGTGTTCATGGCGTTATTCCCTACACAGAGAGTCTAGGGACTGCCACCCACACACTGGCCGAGCACCCGGTTTTTGTTTTGAAATAGATCTCTCTCTCTGGTACCCAAATGGGCCAGAACCCCCGGGCACCAGTGATCTACCGTCTCAACCTCTTCAGCAGCCGAGATTACAGGCGCTTGACTGTGCACACCCGTTCTTGTCTTTTGACCCTAACTCGGGAGTTTTCATGAACTCTTCGAGTGAATGTATCCCTTAGGCTCGTTTCTGCGTTGTCTCTTGTCTCTCGAGGATGCTTTCTGATCTACCCGGAAAGTCGTGAATGCCTTTCTCCTTCTCGCTGTTTCTTGGAGGTTCGCAGGGCAGCGGATTCCAGGGTCCGCCCTGTTGGTGATCCCCGCCCTCCTGAGCCTGCAGGTTTAGGGAGAGAGGAGTGTGCAGCTTCCCCTAGCAGCGGGCTGGCAGCCCCTGGGCTTACTTTTCGGCTTAGGGTTCTGAGTTCTGTACTCTGCTTGCTGAAAGGAGCTATCGTCGTTCTAGATACTGGTGTTTGCGGGAAGGCAGCACGCCTAAGTTTAAACATGATTGGGTGGGAAGAATGAGGCTCTCGTTCATTGTTTTGCTACGGGAGTCCTTTGGGATGGCAATGCTACTGCCTTTTCCCTGCGAATCCCAGCGTCTCGAGTCTCGCTGCGGCGCCGCACACCCCATCTGTCCCGGGCCTTAGAACTCTGAGCTCCAGTCTCTAGTGTAAACATTCCACAAAAGGACTGCCTAGGTTCAGCCTTCTCGCACAGGGCGGAATTGGCTCCTTCCTGGACGCGGACTGCGTCCAATGGGGGGGCGGCCGGCGCCGAGTTAGCCAATCCGACTGATGGGGGCGTGGCCTGGCGCCGGCAGTGTGGTGGGAGGAGCCTGTTTCACTTACGGACATTTTACCCCACATCGGTTACTTACCTTCCTGGAGCAGTGGAAGAGCTAGAGGTAGCTTCCAATGCGAAGACTGGCGGAGGCGGGAGCCGATTTGTTAGGCCTGTGGCTCAGGCGGTATGGGGCGGGTAATGTGGGGCCCTCCAATTAGACGTGAAGAGCTTCTCAGCTTCCTCCAATAGTGTTGCGGCTTGGGGGTGGGATTCAGCGATCCATCTCCAATAGGCGGGGTTGAGTTAGGGACGCTCCCCGCCAATAGGGGCGTGGAGAAGGTGAGCGGCTCCCCGCCCCTCCCAGCCGAGGGGGAAGGGGCGGAACGTGGGCAGGCGGGGCACAGTGATTGGTTAAACTTTTGATGAACGGAAATTGTGTCCTGTGGCTGAACGTAGCTGAGCCTTCCCTCGGCGGGGAGGGCCTGGGGGAGTGGGCGGGATTTCCCGGGTAACAGAGAAGCGGCCGCGGCGGTAGAGGCGGCGGGGACGGTTTCTCCATCTTTCCCCCCTCCCCTTTTCCCCCTCAGAGTTTCCCTCCCTCCCTCCCTCCCTCCTTCCCAGTCTGGGCACTAGGGCCTACGACTGCTCCGTGAGCTGAGGGGAGGCTGCCAGTCCGCTTCGGCGGGCCTGCGCCCTGCGCTGTTCTCGGGCCTCCCCGCTGAGTGCGAGGTTCATGCTGAGGGGGACGCGCAGCGCCGAGTGGCTGAGGAGCTTTGCGGTGAGAGCACGCTGGGCCGGGTTCAGGCGGCAGCCTGGGTGGCGGGTAACGCTGGGCTTGAGGGCGTGTAGTTTGGGGGGGGCTGACCTCCTCGGCTTCCCGTAGAGCGCCGGGCGGGAGGCGTGTGGATGTGTGAGGGGCGGGGGCGGAGCGGCGCGCTTGGCGCGGGGAGGGGGAGGAGAGCGCAGCCCCGGTGCGCGGAGGGGGCGGGCTCTCGCGCCGCGTTCGGGGGCGGGGCCAACGCGCGTGTGCGGCGGTGGGGAAAGGCGGGGCGGGGGCTCTTCGGGTGGCCGGCCCAGACCCCGCCTCCCGCTCTCTAGTGGGCGGTGCTTCGGCGATATCCTGCCCTGCGCCTGCGAGGTGGGGGACAGAGGGGGGATATCCTGCGTGCTGTTTCTTGCGCGGCGGGGAGGGGGCTGAGGTCTGCGTCCTCCGCCTGCTGGGATCTGGTTGGCCACAAGGGCCGTACTGAGCGCGATGCTCCTCCCCTTTATCCCCTTCCCTGCCCACCTCAGGTTCCGCCTCCTTTGCCGGGAGGCGGTACTCAGGAAAGCCCGCTGTTGGTTCTTCCTGGGACTCGCGGTGTCTACATCTGCCCCGCCCTAAGTCTCGGCGGGAGGGAGGGGCCCTGCTTGTTGGAGCTTTGAAGGTGTTGAGATGTACTCTTGAAGCACGACCATGCCTCTTCTTGGGGTACGAGGGCAGGAACTGGTGGTCTCCCTCTTGTACCTGCAAGGGCGGATAGCATCGTACTACTAGCACCGTGGAAGCATGCTCGCTGCCACTCCTTTAGTTTGTAACTATGGTGAAAAAGGTGTTCAAGGTCTTCTTGGGGGACAGTCTGCGGTCGAGGGCAGCCGGGGATGTGACCACGCTTCCGTGCCGGTGGTAATGGGGGAAGGGCAGAGTCAGTAAATCCCTAAAAATATGGCTGGGACAACCTTTCCTGGAGTTCCCTTGATGTTCAGTGACTGTGGCTGCGCGGGGCGGGGCTTCCTCTGCACCAATGAGGTTGGAGGTAGATAGCTAGGCTTGGCCGCTGTTTTAGTGTCTTAGGACTTTTAAACTTCGCCGTACAGAGGCTGTGGGAGCACCTGCTTGCCCTTTACAAGGTTGAGATTTATAACAAGAAGGGTTGCATTTACATTTTAATCACAAAGCTCTATATAAAAGGTGGTGGTGATTTTAAAAAATTAATGTTTACTTTTTGGTGTTGGAAAATAAACCTAGGGCACAGGCTAAGCACTCGTTCTACTACTAAGCTACACTCCATTCCTGATACTTCTTTAAGTCAGATTTCAAGTACGATACTCTTAATTTCCTCAACACTTGATTTTTTTTAGTGCTTTCATTATATCGATGGTTTTGCTGCCTACTTTAGCTTCATAAATAAGTTTCAATCTAAGAAAACTAGGTGACAGTCTTTCTGGTTTTATGTAATTCTGTTAGACTACTTTTCAATTCTGCAAAACCTAGTGTTCTTGCCTTTTTTTAAGCATATTTAAGTCTTGGACTAATACACCCTTATGTTTGTGACTTCCAGAGCGTTACCCTCCAGTGTTGGAGAGTTGCTTCATACTAGATGAGTTTTTCTTTCCTGGTCCTGGCACTGAACGTAGGCTGAGTGTATGTTAGGTAAGCACTCTGGGAATGCTGACCTACATTCCTAGCCTTTTTATTTTAGAGACAGAATCTTGCTAATTTGCCCGGACTGGCCTGGAACTTGTAAGCAGTCCTCTTGCTTTAACTTCCAAGTAGCTAGGATTACAGGCTTTTGTTACCAAATCTAGCTAAAGATTTGTGTGGGGGTGGTTGTTGTTGTTTGGTTTGGTTTGATTCTTTGATGAGACAGGGTCTCAGTATGAACTATAGGCATGTGCCATAAGCCAGTACTACATGAGGATTTTACTCGACTGGTTATAGGATCTCATTCTAGTAAGAGAAATTAAGTCAGCTAAGACAGAAGGATGTGGAGTTTGAGGGCAGCCTGGACAACTTAATGAGACCCTGTTAAATCAAACAAATTGTTTGCTTTTTACATTATCATGAGAAAGTTGATGCAGAATCAGTAATATTTATGCACTGACATCTGGACAAGCCACAGGTTAATATCTGGATTGGAGCTGTTTGTTTTTTGTTGTTTTGAGGTGGAATCTGCTATATAGTTCAGGCTGGCCTTGAACTCACTATGTAGGCCAAACTGGTCTTAAACTCAGAGTGATCCTTCCAGTGTCTCCCTTTGAGACAGCGTCTCACTTTGTGGTTCAGGCTGGCCCTGAGATTACAGGTGAGCACCACCAGGCCCATATTGGACTATAGTGAAAGTCTAGATTTGTGCTTTGTTCAGTAGAGTTTGAACATTTAGTGTTCTGTGCTATGCTTATGAAGAAAGTAAGTCCTTCCTCCTCCTGTAAGGAATTACAAGGAGGATAGTAGCATCTCACTGATTGCTGTAATAGAATTGATATGGGACAGGCATTTAGCTCAGTGGTTCTAGCGCCTGTCTTGCAAGCACAGAGCCTCAAGTTCCATCCATGATACCAAAGGTGGGGGGAGAATTGGTGTGGAAATAAAAACCCCTGTGGTGTTTTCATTGATGTTAAACTGACAGATGTTGAATGATTGACCTTTGAGGAAAGCTTGCTTATTCCCACTATTTGCAGGGCTGTTTGCTAGGACCTAATTCATGCTGTTACAGAATATATTACCTGCCTGGTGTCAGGATCACAAGTCCCACTGAATCTTTAAGAATTCAAGCAAGAATACCTCTTACTCTTCCTGTGCAAATATTCAATGGTATTGTTTTCTCCAGAGTTAAATACCCTTGCAAGATTGGCCTTTTGTAATTCAAAGGATTTTTTTTTTCTTTTTTAATTTAGAAGGTTTTATTTTTATTTTTTTATTTTTTTGTTTTTTGTTTTTTGTTTTTTTGAGACAGCGTCTCACTTTGTGGTTCAGGCTGGCCCTGAGCTCAGCCTCAAATTCACATCACAGCAATCCTCCTGCCTCTGTCTCCTGAGTGCTGGGATTACAGGCGTGAGCCACCACGCCTGGCACTGTGGTACGTGGTACTGTTTGCTGCTGGGGTGAGTCTCCACGCCCAGTATGGTACGTGGTTACCAGGGATCGAACCCGGGTCCTTGCGCTTGCAAGACAGGCGCCGGAACCACTGAGCTAAATCCCTGGCCCCTAGAAGGTTTTAATAGTTCATCTAAGGGATAAGCTTTTTAAAAACAGGAAAGAATTAGGTAGTAATTTGGTAAGGCTCCTGACAATGCATAGTCCTGTTTACATCTTCAGTGCATTGAGACAGTATGCTAGAGAGCTGTGTAGGTTAAGTGTTTGTACCTAGAAATTTCAGTTAGAATTAAAAGGTTATGATCGTAGTATTTGATAATCAAATGCAGATTTTTCAGGTATTTCCATTTGTGGATTAATTCCGCCAGTCAAGTGTTGATTAAGCTTCACTTTCTGTATGTTTTTGAAAATCATAGTACAGTACCTGCTTTTTCAAACTAGCTTCTTCCTTTCTTTTAAATAATAAGCAAATACACTTACTGAGCTCTTACTGTGTCCCAGATACTGTGTTAGGCACTGTCCATTTACTGATTTAATTTTCTTGACAGCTTTGGATGTTGAAAACAATAAAATGGGTGTTTTAAAGTTGAGGAATTGATGATGGAGAGAGATCAGAAACTGGGTAAGTGACCGAGCCAGGATCTTAACTCAGCTAGTTGTGTTCCAGAGACTCTTAGTCTTATACTTCTGTTATCTCTGGTCTAGGAATAGGGAACAAAAAAAGCAGTTTGCTTTATAAAAATTTTCAATTGTGGTAAAATATATATAATAAAACTTTCTATTTTGATTATTCTTTTTTTTTTTTTTTTAGGTTTTTTTGAGACAGGGTCTCGCTTTGTGGTTCAGGCTGGCCCTGAGCTCAGCCTCAAACTCACATCACAATCCTCCTGCCTCTGCCTCCCGAGTGCTGGGATTACAGGCGTGAGCCACCATGCCCGGCACTGTGGTATGTGGTACTGGTTGCTGCTGGGTGTGGGTCTCCACACCCA
>PVIR01001085.1:0-116397 GCA_004026965.1 Petromus typicus | reverse complement strand
ATTTTGATTATTCTTAAAGGTAGAGTTCAGAAACATTAAGTTTGGGAGTTCGGAAACATTAACTGTGGGCTGGAGATTTAAGTTCAGATGGTACCATGCCTCCTTTGCAAGCACAAGGGCCACAGGTCCATCCCCAGTATCTGCACACACACAAAAAAGAAACATTAAGTGTACTAGGGAGAGGGTGGGTGGGAAAGTGTCCTCGGGATTGAACCCAGGGTCTTTGCACTGGCCTCCATCTCTACCCCCACCTTTTAATTTTTGTTTTGAGACGGAGTCCTGCTAAGCCACTAAAGTTACCCAAGGTGGATGCAGACTTGAAATCTTCATTGATCTCTTAGCTCTAGATCAACCTAGAAAGTCTTTGTCTCCAAGAAGTTAATACTCCCATAAGGAAAGGCAAGGAAATACATGATTTTACTGCATATATAGGCAAGGCATTGGTTCCATAGGAATTAAGTACAAGCAAGTGTGGTAGTACACACCTATAATTCCAGTAGTTTGGGAGGCAAAGGCAGAAAGATCACAAGTTCAAGGCCAGGCTCGGCAATTTATCAAGACCTTATTTCAGACTGAGCAAGAGTGTTGTTCAGTGGTAGGATCATGCTGGCCCTGAGCTCATTGTATGATTCAGGCAAGCCTCACACTCACAGCAATCCTCCTGCCTCTGCCTCCCAGGTGCCTGGATTACAGATGTGAGCCACCACACCTGGCATTGTGGTATGTGGTATATTTGCTGATGAATGTGAGTCAAGCATGTCTGGCATTGTTATATGTGGTTTCCAGGGATTAAACTTGGGACCTTGCACTTGCAAGACAGGTGCCAAAACTACTGAGCTAAATCCTCAGCCCAATTTTAGGATTTTTTTAAAGAATCAAGATGTATTATGTACAGGTACAAATTCTCAATGATGAATGTGATCATATGTACCTAAAATGTATTAGTAAAATCAATTTTAAAATTTTAGGATTTTTCCTTTGTTACAGTTTAAGTAAGTTAAATATGTTAACCCATCAAGCAACATACAGATATTTTAAAGGATTTAATTTTCCTCATAGGCATTTTTCTTGAATATGAATGCTCATTGTCTTTACATTTTCCTAGTTGTTTTTTAAAAATGCATTATGGAGGGGGCATTAGCACACTCCTAATCTTAGCTTCTGGTGAAAGTGCAGCCAGAGGATCACACATTTGAGGCTAGTCTCGAATGTTTAGCAAGATTGTGAAAAAAATGAACAGAAAGGGCTGGGATGTAGCTCAGTGGGAGAGTGCCCTAGGTTTGATCCCCAATACCACAGACAAGAAAACCATACATTAAAAATGAAATCTTCAATTCTTTTAGTTATATAAATTTCTTTTTTGACTCTCTTTCTTCAAAAGATTAGCTGTGAGATACTTGTTCCCAGACCATTACACCAAATATAGAGGGTTTTATCTTTATACATTTGTAGGGTAAACTGATTATGTCTTTCCTTAGGGAAATCTGCACCACTGGTTCACAGTGCATCTGCTCTGAGGTTGAATTTTCTGTTTATTTTTGGTTTTTTGAGACAGAATCTCACTATGTAATCCAAGTTGACCTTGAATTTGTTAGGTAGTCCAGGCTGGCTTTGAACTAAAAAATCCTGCTGCCTCAGGTTTCCAAGCTCTGAAGTTCAGGCCTTTAGCACTGTACCTGGTTTTGGGTCAGACTTTCTTGATAGTCTCATAACCTTTCTGGATGATGCTAGCATACAGTTAGTTGTTGATAAGCCCAACTCTAATGGCATGTAAAACTTCTGAGTAGAGGCTACCTCTGTCTAGTTGTGTTTTGTTTAAAGATTAGGTGTTTAGGGCCTGGGATTTAGCTCAGTGGATCCAGCGCTTGTCTTGCAAGCTCAAGGACCCGTGTTGATCCTCAGTAACCACATACTATACTGGGTGTGGAGACTCATGCCCAGCAGCAACCAGTACCACCCAGCAGCAACCAGTACCATATACCACAGTGCTGGGCATGGTGGTTTACGACTGTAATCCCAGCACTCAGGAGACAGAGGCAGGAGGATTGCTGTGATGTGAGTTGGAGGCTGAGCTCAGGGCCAGCCTGAACTACAAAGCAAGACCCTGTCTCAAAAAAAAAAAAAAAAAAAAGATTAAGTGTTTAGGACTAGGGATTTGGCTCAGTGGTTCAACCACCTGCCTTGCAGGCTCAAGGACCCAAGTTCAGTCCCCAGTAACACATACAACAATGCTAGGTGTGATGGCTCATGCCTATAATCCCAGCACTAAGGAAGCAGAGTCAGGAGGATTGCTGTGAGTTTGAGGCTCACCTAGGCCACATAGTGAGATCAGGGCCAGCCTGAAATACAAAGTGAGACCCTGTCTCAAAAAAAAAAAAAAGATTAGGTGTTTGTTGGTGAATGGTGATTTTTAACCGGCTCCAGACGTCATCTTTTGTATGTGTCTTTATGAGCTTTGATTTACAAATGCAGTAAGTACAGCTTCAGAGTACAATCTGAGGAAATGGCAGGCTCCTAAAAACATGACAGTGTGGGGCTGGGGATTTAGCTCAGTGGTTCTGGGGCCTGTTTTGCAAGCACAAGGGCCCAGGTTTGATCCCTGGTTAACCACATGCAGTACTGGGTGTGGAGACTCACCCTAGCAGCAACCAGTACCACATACCACAGTGCCAGGCGTGGTGGCTCACGCCTGTAATCCCAGCACTCGGGAGGTAGAGGCAGGAGGATTGCTGTGATGTGAGTTGGAGGCTGAGCTCAGGGCCAGCCTGAACCACAAAAGCAAGACCCTGTCTCAGAAAACAAAAACAAAACAAAAAAAACATGACACTGTGTCCTTATCCACCTCATTCACCAGCTGTGGCACCATAAGACTTTTGGCTCTTCCTCAGAGTCAGAGTAACCACAAAAGGTGAATGTTTGAATTGGTTCAAGACATCAAGACAGCCATAGCAGCACAAATAAAGATATTCGTGAAAGAGTAATCTAGAACTGCTTCAGAGAGTTGCCAGAATAATGAGATAAAGCGAGGGGGGGAGGGAATATTTTGAGGGAAATTAATGATGATGTGTAAAAATACAAAATGATCATTCACAGTGTTTTTTGATTCTAACTCTTGCAGTAAGTGTATTATATTGCCTTCCTAAGGTCCAATTTTAGTATATACGTGGCCAAAGCAAGCACCCTAAGGTCCAAATAATGCTGACAACTTTCAAATTTTGTCTCTAGTGGGGATCTTTCCCTGTACTACAGGATAATTAAAATAGCCAGTGAGCATTTAGTATTTCCTCTTGAATAGCTAAGAGATTATCCTTGATTTTTCTTCCTTTTCTTATGTTCATCCCAAATCTTACTTGGTCTGTATTCAAAATAGTACCCAGAATTTGGCCACTTAGTCCCCTTCCCACTCACCCATCCAGTGCCAGAAAGCATCTTTAGGGTGGAATCTGGTGATTTTAAATGTCTCTCTTTAGTCTGGTCTCAATGCAGAACTTAAATGATTTTTTAGAAACCCAAGTCAGACCATGTCACTCTTCACTCTCTGCCTACAATCAGCTGAGGAGTCCCGTTTCTATCAGTATTACATCTAAGTTCTTCTACCCTTGGTACAGAGCTGGTGTACCCCTCTGACTCAGTGGTCAGAGGGCCACTGAGCTTGGTCTGAATACAGACCAAGTAAGATTTGAGAGCTGGTGTAGCCCCTCTGACTACATTTCTTACTAGTCTTATTATTCTTTTCAACCCAGGCAGCCTTCTTGCTATTCGTGGGAGACCTCAGTGTGTTTGTGCTTCAGGATCTTTGCATTTGTTGTCTGCTTTACTGGAAGCCTCCCCACTGAGTTCCACATGGCATCACTAGCTCCCTCACTTACTTCACTGAAAAGTTAGCTTTGCCTGGGATGTCTCTGATTCTTATCTAAAGTTTCATAAACTTTTCCTGGTTTTTCCTGCTTAGTTAGTACTTGTCACTCTCTAATATTACAAACACTGTTGTTCTTTTAATTATTGTTTTTTCTCTGGCTAAAATTTAAGTTTCTTGAGGGATAGGATTGTTGTTTCCTTTATTGCTATACTGCCAGTTCCTAGGATACCCACCACATAGCAAGCATATGCTCAATAAATATTAGAGGATGCCAACATGCATGAACAAATAATTTGGTTTGTACCACAGATTGGCAATATGTAAAGTGTGGTAGAGGATACATAGGGAAATAATTACAAATATGTACCTGCATATATTGAGGTGGGCAGTTATAGCTAGTATATTAAAAGTTGTTAGAAATACAGTCCAGCTGCTTTACTTTTGTGTGTGTGTGTGGTACTGGGAATTGAACTTTTATACTGAGCTATATATCCCAAGCCCCTTTTTAAATTTGAAGATATATGTTGCTGAGTTGCCCAGGTAATATTCACACTTGTAGCTGGACTATCTCAGTCACCCAAAGTGCTAGAAAGTGGGCATGCACTGCTGTACCCAGCTTTTATTATTTTTATTTTTGATACTGAGCTCCATTTTAAGTCTTTTTTTGTTGTTTTTTGAGGCAGAATTTCACTAAGTTATCCAGGCTGGGCTCAAACTTGCCATCCTGCCACTTTAGCCTCCCAGAGTACTGGAATTACCAGTGTGTGCCACTATACTTAGCTTATTTACCTTCCTCTCTCTTTTTTAAAATTTATCTTCCTTTTGGGCCAGGGATTTAGCTCAGTGGTTCCAGTGCCTGTTTTACAAGCGCAAAGGCCTGGGTTCGATTCTCCGGCAGCCACATACAATACCGGGCGTGGAGACTCACGCCCAGCACCTATCAGCACCACATACCACAGTGCCGGGCGTGGTGGCTCACACCTGTCATCCCAGCACTCAGGAGGTAGAGGCAGGAGGATTGCTGTGATGTGAGTTTGATGCTGAGCTCAGGGCCAGCCTGAACTACAAAGTGAGACCCTGTCCCAGAAAAAAAAATTTTTTTTATCTTCCTCTTAAGAACCATTTAAAGTCTTTAAAATACTTTCCTCATCCTCTTCTTCTGGTTACTAGGGGGCTGGTTATTGTGGGGCTGGGGATTTAATCGCTCTGGTTCCGGCACCTGTCTTGCAAGCGCAAGGACCCAGGTTTGATCCTTGGTTAACCACATACAGTACTGGGTGTGGAAACTCATGCCTAGCAGCAATCAGTACCACATACCACAGTGCTAGGCATGGTGGCTCACGCCTGTAATCCCAGCACTCAGGATCAAACTCAGGGATGCCATACCACTTAACTATATCCACAGCTCTAATTTTTTTTTTTTAAATCAGGATATCCTGGGTTTCTCAGGCTGTCCTGGAACTTGTGCTTCACCTACCATAGCCTCCTGAGTTGCTAGAATTACAGGCATGCTCTACCACACCCAGATGTAATGTCTTCTTTGTAGTTGTAGCTATATCTCCTATTGCTTCTTATTTATTGTTTCATACTATTTTCAGGTTTTGAAGCTTTGTGATGTTTTACACCAAACATTAATGGCTTTGAGAATAGCAATACAGGATTTTGTTTTAAATTCCTTGTTTTTTTTGTTGTTTTTTGAGACAAATCTCATTATGTAGTTCAGGCTGGTTTTGAACTTAGTCTGTAGCCCAGGCTTGCTGCCAACTTGTAACAATCCTCTTGCCTCAGCCTCCCAAGTGCTGGGATTATAGGCATGTACCTGGCCTACATTCATTACTATTTATACTTACTTTTAAATTTATTTTTATTTATTTTACTTTTTTTTTTTTTTTGAGACAGGGTCTTACGTTGTAGTTCAGGCTGGCCTTGAACTCATTACGTAGCCCAGGCTAACTTCAAACTCACACCAGTCAGCCTGCCTCTGTCTTCTGATTGTTAGGGTTACAGGTGTGAGCCACTATGCCTCGCTGTTTATAAACTTTTTATTTTGCAGTAATTTTAGACTTCAAAAGTTACAAGGGACAGGGATTTAACTCAGTGGTGTCCCACTTGTCTGGCAAGCCCAAGGGTCCTGAGTTTGATTGCTCATACCAGAAAAAAGTTTAAAAAAATAATACAAAGAATTACCTACCGTATTACCATCACTCAGGTTCCCAACTGCACCTTTTTTCTCAGAAAAAGGGGCTGGGGTGTGTGCATGTTATGCTAGGGATTGAATCCTTTGATATAACACTTGTCTAGCATGTTTGAGGCCCTGGGATTGATCCCCCAAGTCCATCTTATAAAATCATGTAACTATCTAAGTTTAAAAAGTAATACTGATAAAATTATTATTGATTTAATTGAACTAGTTTCCTGTTCATTTTCTACCTGAAACAGTAGCAGCTAGGACAACAGTGTTCATTGGATCCTGTTGTAGTTCTGAGTTTGTTTTTTGTTCTTTTTAGAAATAAACTCATTTGCCTATTATCCTTATACAGCTATGTTATATGATCTTAGTTGTCTTTTTCCCGAATCTTGAAGTACTTTGGTATTTCATCATCCTCAGAATTACTTCATCATGGGCCAGAGATATAGCTCAGTGGTTCCAGTGCCTGTCTTGCAAGCGCAAGGGCGAGGGTTCGATCCCCCGTAACCACATACCAATACTGGGCGTGAAGACTCACCCCAGCAGCAGTCAGTACCACATACCACTGTGCCGGACATGGTGGTTCATGCCTGTAATCCCAGCACTCGGGAGACATAGGCAGGAGGATTGCTGTGATGTGAGTTTGAGGCTGAGCTCAGGGCCAGCCTGAACTACAAAGCCAGACCTTGTCTCAAAAAACCTTAAAAAAAAAAAATTTACTGGGGCCGGGGAGTTAGCTCAGTGGTTCCGGCGCCTGTCTTGCAAGCGCAAGGACCTGGGTTCAATTCCCCAGTAACCACATAACAATACTGGGCGTGGTGGCTCACGCCTGTAATCCCAGCACTCGGGAGGCAGAGGCAGGAGGATTGTGATGTGAGTTGGAGGCTGAGCTCAGGGCCAGCCTGAACCACAAAGCGAGACCCTGTCTCAAAAAAAAACCTAAAAAAAAAAAAAAATTACTTCATCATTACTCATTGATTCTTAAATGTTTCAAAGGACTGAAACAATAGGAAAATGGGAGATTGGTGGAACTGAGTAGGATTATTATGCCATAATGAAATATGTCATCACTGTTACACTTCAGTTTGCTTCCTGCTTTGCCCAAAGCATAATAGCTGTAAGGGAAGTTGGGAGACATCATCTTAAACATAATCATAAGGTGTCCGCATTTGGGAAATCGGAAAGATGGGTTAGATAACAGTTATCTATGTTATTTTTACAACTTTTCAGCCTTCCTTGAACATATTTTAAGAATTTTCATTTTCTACCTCTAATGGCAAAGATAATAAAACTGATAAAAGAAGATATTTGCAGATGATTAGAGAAACTGGTAGATAATGTAATGTGGTAAAATTGAATGTTTTTGTTTGTTTGTTTTAGTTTTTTTGAGACAGGGTCTCACTTTGTGGTTCAGGCTTGCCCCGAGCTCAGCCTCAAACTCACATCACAGCAATCCTCCTGCCTCTGCCTCCTGAGTGCTGGGATTACAGGTGTGAGCCACCATGCCCGGCTTGAATGTATAAACCTAGTTGCCAACTCAGTCTTCGGTAATGATACCTGAGGTGGCTATTCTCAGACTTGAAGGTTTATGAGTGCACATTGTACTTCTGAGAAAAAAAGAAAAAGTTTGTTTCCATTCAGGTAGTCATTCAGGAAGAACTTCATGGTGTGATACTCATTTTATTTTACTATTTAGTGGTGTTGGGGCTCTAACCCCTACTCAGGATTTTGGTGTGTTGCTCATTCTGGCCTTGAATCACTGGGCTCAAGTCATCCTTGTACCTCAACTTGTACTTGCCTTGAATGCAAATTTTTTTGTTTTCACAAGCTTCAAAATTGTTCCTACTTAGGATGTATGTATTCTTTCATTTTTTTAAGACCAAGACTCGCCCAGTATTTTTTTTAGTGGATAAATGTCAAAGGCAGGTACATATAATAAACAGAGGTGACTCAGAAGGAAGCATGGCATAAATGTGAGAAAAACCACTGCTGTGGTCTTTTTCTTTTTTAAGAGAATAGTTTAGTTCAGCTCACAGTTTGTAGAGCTTTTAGCCCATAGTTGACTGGCTCTAAGGCAGAGAGGGGTATGGTAGAGAGGAGAAACAGTGCACGGCAAGCAGGCAAGTGAGAGTACTGCCTTGGTCATTTCAGTTGGTACTCAGCAGTCTAAAAATGAACTTGCAGTTATGAAACAAGACCAACTTTAGTGAAATTATAAACTAAGTTTTAAAGTATTGTATTTGATGGGCTGGGCCAAAAAAAGAAAAGAAACTACACCCACAGCCGTACACCCTAGAAAGGATGTTAAATGAGAACCTTACTATAAACATACCAGAAACCTAGAATCAAAAATTTATGAAACAGCCATGTTCCATACCTGAATTTTAAGTATTTACATCTTTAGAAACAGGAAGCTAGATTAAAAATATAGGTTTGCAGTTTTTCATCCAAACAGTGCTTTATGATGGTAAGTTTTTCTGGTATTCTGAAGGTTAAAGGTGAACCTTTTGTTTTAAAGAAAGCGTTGATAGGGCCGGGGATTTATCTCAGTGTTTCCAGAGCCTGCCTTGCAAGCTTAAGATCCCATGTTTGATCCCTGGTAACCACGTACAATAATGCTGGGCGTGATAACTCATGCCCACCAGCAATCAGTACCATATACCACAGTGCCATATGAAGCAGCTCATGCCTCTAATCCCAGCACTCAGAAAGCAGAGGCAGGAGGATTGCTGAGTTCAGAACCAGTCTGAACTACAAAGTAAGACCCTTTCTCAAAAAAATTAAAAAAAAAAAAAAAAGCATTGATAACTTTGTACTACCAAGGTGATTGTCCTACACTGCCGTGATAAAAATTGTTAACCACATAGTCACACCACAAAGGTAAATGCTTAGTAGGGTGTATTGGGTCATGATTTCTCAGTCTCAGCATACTGATTTGGTTTTGTTTTTGGCAGTACCAGGGCTCAAATATAGGACTTTGCACTTTCCAGGTAGGTGCATGGTACCAGTGAGCTAAAACTCTGGCCCTCAGCATACTGTTGACATTTTGGGCCAAATGGTTGGTCTATCCTGTGAATGGCCCATACCTGTGAGATGCCAGTGGTATTGCTTGCCCTGTTACGATAATCAAACATGTCTTCCAACATCATTAAATGTTCCAAAGGTGCTAGGTTGGGCACACTCTTTGCTAGTTAGGGGCCACTGAATTACAGGAGTGTAAAAACTTGAGTTTATGGAAGGTTTGGGTATTATATCTTGTAGTTATCTTTGGAGAATCTATTGTTCACATATTGCTGGGTGGTAATTTTAAACAATATAGGAACCCTAGTGTGCCTCTCATTTATTCTGGAGTAGGTTCCATTTCTCTTTATTTTTTTGAGACCAGAGTCCTGTTACATATTCCATGCTGGTCTTGAACTCACTATGTAGCCCAGACTGACTTCAAATGCGCAGTCCTCTTGCCTTAGGTTCCCTAGTGGTAAGATTATAGGTATTAACCACAGCTTGTATTTCTTAGCAAATTTAAATCTAGAGGTGGACTTTTTAAATTGAACAAATTTATTGAGATAAAGTTAACATAGAATAAACTGGACATAGAGTATATAATTTGGTAAATTTTTCCCAGTGTGTAGCTGTGAAACTATCACCATAATCAAAATAATGATCAAATCCAACCACAAAAAGTTTCCTTGTGTTCCTCTTTAATCCTTTCCTTTTTCTCACCCTCTCCTCTTCCTGAGGCAATCTCAGATATGAATTTTTAGACAAGGTTTTAAGTAGTAGATTATTGTGGACAGTTGTGCTCGAGTTAGGTTAAATTCACTTCAGTCTTTAATAAAAGCTTCTTTACTTTTGAAGAGAAACTTCCTAGTTTTTGAATGTTTATTTAAACTGATCCGGACAGATGAGATTTTATGTAATGTTAACTACCAATAAAAGATACCATATTTGATATTTTTAAAATTTTAAGTAAAGAAATTAAAATGATCTAATTCAGGATTTTATCAATACAAAAATAAGTGGCATAAATTAAATGCACTTTAAAGTGAATAAACTAATTGTTCTAGCTTTTGGAATAGGGCAATATTTGGTTCATATACACTATTGTTTTGAGCTCACGCATCCTAAAATGATTATTATAAAAGCAGTTATTTGTTGAATTTAATCTAAGTGAAAAAGAAAGCTTCTTTAAGGGCAAAGGATTTAGCTCAGTGGCGCCAAGCCTGCCTGGCAAGCTCAAGGTCCTGAGTTCAATTCCCAGTACTGGGGAAAAATAACCTTCTTTAATGTTGAGTTTTTCATTTGTATTTTAATAATCATGAGTAAATGTCTGGATTTCTAGGAGGCCAATTCTGTAGTGTTATCAAAGACATTTTAGATTGTAGAACTAGAAAAATTGACCTTTACTTTTCTTGTTCTTCAGAGTTACCTTTTTTTTTTTTTTTTTTTTTACCACTGCCCTTCAGCACTTCTCAAATCGTCAGATTTGCTTCCCTCTCCAGCCTTCTCCAGAAACTCCCTGGAGGGTCCAAATCATCCTACTGTTTTCTTTGGAAATTATGATTCCTTTGCATGATGGTTTGGTGCTACTTCCCACTTTTTATTACAGCACGTCCCAGATGACTGTTTAATGTTTATTCACTTTAGAGTTCCTTCTGTTTTCTACCCCTATTAATTCCTTTTTTTAAAAAAATAATCTGGTCTTTATAAATGAGTTCTGATAATTGTAAACTTTAAATCTGAAATAGTTGTGTAATCAATCCAGTTTTCTCAGTACAAATTAATTATATTTCAGGAAGAAAGAGTCTGACCCCATGCCCCTTTCCCCAGATGTCTGACCTTGAACAAGTCGGTTTCTTTGGGTGTCAGTTTCCCTGAAAGGAAGTAGGGGTGATGGTCCATCTGCTGATTTGACAGAACTGTTACGACTAGCAGTAGTCGCATGGAAGACTTTGTTGTTGGAAGGCAGGAAATTTTTTCAGTCTTGGGACCCTAACACAATTCACAGGGGCCTGGTGATTGGTAGGCACTTGGTAATTATTTCGGGAATGGATGAGTTGGAAAAGGTTGTAAATAGTTGTTTATTGTCTGTGAAGTTACTGAAATATTTTAATTTCATGCTATATACCCTCTATGTCCTAATTCATTTCTAATTCCCAAGATGTAATTGAAGTGTTATTTGTAATTGAAGTGCATTTCCTTAGCTGCTCATCTCTCTCCTTTCCAGAATTATAGTACATAGGTACTTATGCTACTTGTGAATTGTTTGTATTGTTGACTTTTTCTTCCCAGATTTTATTGCATATTTTCAAATATACAGCAAAGTATTTATAAAGTTTTTTATAGTGCTCACCAAGTTACACTACCTAACTCTTGATATTTTTCAAGTACTTGCTTTATGTACATGTGTCTATATATCTGTTCCTTCATGAATCTAATTTGTTGATATAATTTTATAGTAGAAACTGTAAGACATGGGTACACTTAGGAGTGTGAATATCATATTTGTGGCATTTTTCTTTTTATGCAAAATTTACATACAACAAAATGCACAAGTCTCCAGACAGTCTGTTTGTATGGACATACACATGCATGACACCACATTGTATATCCATAGCTTGCTTTTCATATTTGATATATCTTTTTATTTTGAGACAGGGTCTCGCTTTGTAGGTTAGGCTAGTCCTGAGCTCAGCCTCAAACTCACATCACAGCAATCCTCCTGCCTCTGCCTCCTGAGTGATGGGATTACAGGCGTGAGCCACCATGCCCGGCACTGTGGTATGTGGTACTGATTACTGCTGGGCGTGAGTCTCCATGCCCATTATTGTATGTGGTTAACCAGGGATTGTACCTGGGCCCTTGTGCTTGCAAGACAGGCGCGGGACCCACTGAGCTAAATCCCCAGCCCTGATATGTCTATTGTAGAAGAAGGAGATCTTTGTAATTGTGTAGTTTACCATCTGTCAGTTTTTTTCAAGCTATTGATGTGTATTTACATTTTCATATTTTGTTGTGAGATAATTCTTGGTAAATGTGTGAGATAAAGATCTAGAAATGAAATTAATAGTTAAAAAGATTTATACGTTTTTGTGAGACAGGTGCCAAAGCCACTGAGCTAAATCTCTTGCCTTATAACACTTTTAATGTTTTGCCAGTTGTCTTAGGATAAATACCATTTACTTATATTTTTTTTATTACCTCTGAGGCTGTACAGTATATCATCTTTCCTGTGAAGTTTAAGCTTTTAGAGGACAAGGGGCCAGTATCCTCTAATTTTCCTGTCTGCCCATTGTTTCCTAATTGAATGAAAGAATGCTGCCAGATTATTCCTGCTTTACTAGGTTGAGACTGCAAAAAGTATGAATTAGCTAAGTGTGTGGTAGATTAAAGAAAGAAGTTGCCTGATGCCTGTGTGCCTCAGACAAGTAAAAGGACGCTTCATTTATTCTCTTTTATGAGACATGGAAATATGGGGTGATTAAGAATCTAGGCTTAGAAGGCAGGTTTTGTGGGTTTATGTCTCAGCTTTTCCTCATAATGGCTACACAATTTTGGCCAGTCTATGTAATGTTTCTATTTCAGTTTTCTCATTTATAAAATAGCAACACAAGTACTTTACTTGGAGGGTTATTGGAAGGTTAATACTTGTAAGTTATATAGATTAGAGTACATGGGAGGATCTGCAAAAACTATGGGCAAGTACAATACCATATTATTTACTCATTTGATTTTTGTGGGCCTAAGGATTGAGCACAGGACCTTTGTACTGAACTACATCCCCAGGCCTTTTAAATTTCTTTATATTTTGGTTTTTTTGTTTGTTTGGTTGGTTGGTTGGTTGGTTGGTTAGGTTTTTTTGAGACAGGTTCTCGATTTGTAGTTCAGGCTGGCCCTGAGCTTAGCCTTGAACTCACAGTAATCCTCCTGCTTCTGCTTTCTGAGAACTGGGATTACTGATGTGATCCACCACACCTGGGTGGTGTGGCCTGAGTCTGGTGTAGCCTGAGTCTCCACGCCTAGCATTACTGTATGTGGTTATGGAATTGAACCTGGACCCTTGCACTTGCAAGACAGGCCCCGGAACCACTGAGGTAAATCCCCGGCGCCCAAAAATTTCTTTGTATTTTGAGACAGGGTCGCTCTAAGTCACTAACTTATCCAAGTTGGGTTTGAACTTGCCATCTTCTTGTCTCAGCCTTCCAGAGTGCTGGAAATAAAGGTGTGCCACCACAGCTGGATACACCGTTTTATATAGGAGTTTTAAGCATCCATAGATTTTGTTATCCATGGGGATTCCTATAATCTATTCCCTGTGGCTGCCAAGGGATGACTATATCTGAGGGTAGTTAATCTACATGGAATGCAAATAAAGTTAAAAAGAACCCTACCTTGAGGAAACTCATAGATTTTAGGTGTGTTTCAGGAAGTGCTAAGATATTTGTTAAAACTAGATAACAGGGTGGGAATTTAAGAAGATGAGTGAGTTCTTCTGCTAATCAGTAAAGAAAGTTTACTTGCTTGCTTGTTTTTCAGACAGGGTCTTGGCTGTGTTCCCCAGGCTGGTCATGAACCTTTGGGCAAAAGCAGTTCCCCCACCTGTGTCTTGTGAGTAGTTGAGACAACAGAGCACAAGACACTGTACTAGATTCTAAAGCAGGGATTTTGTAGGCTAAAGTAGAAGTTAGAATTGTATTTGTAGGTGATGGGAAGCCAGGGATGGATTTGCAGCTGAATCACAGGTTTATGGCATTTTGAAAGCACTGTAGAGAATGCTCTGGGGACAGGGATTGGAGAGTATTAGGAGGAAGCATATAACTGGTTGGAAGCCACTGACTGGAGAGGAACCTAAGAGATAGAATTCCCACAGGTGCCTGGGAAAGGTAGAAGATGACTCTGAGACTCCTGGGCTGGGGTGGCCTCTTTCAATGTGAAAAGTGGTCTGGAAAGCAGACTTAGGGGATGAGGGATGGACAGAACTCAGTATTTTGTAAAATTACATTTTTTTTTTTTAAGTTTTTTGGGACAGGGTCTTGCTTTGTGGTTCAGGTTGGCCCTGAGCTCAGCCTCCAACTCACATCACAGCAATCCTCCTGCCTCTGCCTCGTGAGTACTGGGATTACAGGCGTGAGTCACCATGCCCGGTGTTGTTATAAGTGGTTACCAGGATGAGGATCGGAGGATTGAACCAAACCTGGGACCTTGTGCTTTCAAGGCAGGCACCAGAACCACTGAGCTAATTCCCTGGCCAAAATTATAAAAGAAAATATTTTTATATTTTATTTTTTATGTAAGAAAAAAGAGCATGTTCTTAGAATAAACCTTGGTAATTTAATATTTAATCTATGAAAAAGAACTAGTTTTGTGTGTGTGTGTTTGCTTTTTAAATTTTCCTGTAGACTGCCCTATTTATCAGCAATTAGGAATCCCTGATAATAGGATAATTCCTCCTTTTGCAGATAAGAACACAGGACCAAGGCTACAAAACTTCATGTAAGAGTTAGACTAAGGCCAGACATTTAGCTCAGTGGTTCTGGATCCTGCCTTACAAGGCAAGGGCTTGGGTTCAATCCCCAGAAACCACATACAACAATGCCAGGCATGACTGACTGCCCAGCAGCAATCAGTACCACATACCATAGTGTGGCGCGTGGTGGCTCACTCCTGTAATCCCAGTACTTGGGAGGCGGAGGCAGGAGGATTGCTGAGTTCAAGGCTGAGCTCAGGACCAGCCTGAACTACAAAAGTGAGACCCTGTCTCAGAAAACTACAACAACAAAAAACCAAAAAAATGGCTTGCTTGCAAATTGAAAGAATTGTGCTGCTGTATTGGAGTCTTATTTTGGTTTGTAAAGTGTAAGAACCTGATATACCATTTCAGAGATGAGGGTTGTAGTGGGAAACAGCTTGCTGAAGATGGCAGGGACAGAGAGCAGGTGAAGCAAGAGGCCACTTGTTCCTTCAGGGATATGTGTGAGGTAGGGTTGGGGAGAAACTTAAGTGAATATTTTTTTCCTCATTTACAAAAAGAGCTTTACTTAAGATGAAAGGAATGAGTTGCTAGATCTTCCACTCTTTCTGTAATTTCTTACCACAGGAGTGATGTCTTGTTGAAGAGTTTCTATGACTGGCAAAGTGGTAAAACTTGGCCTCAGGTTTTCTTGGGATGGTTCATGAAAGCTTGCTTGCCTGCTGTGCTCTGCTCTTTTTTCTATTTTCCTTTCTCATTTATGTTGTTTTCCTTTTTTTATTTGAGACCAGGCTGGCCCCTGAGCTCAGCCTCAAACTTACATCGCAGCAATCCTCCTTGCTTCTGCCTTCCAAGTGCAGGGATTATAGGCATGAGCCAACACGCCCATCACTGTGGTATGTGGTACTAATTGCTGCTAGGCATGTCTTTATGCCCAGTATTGTATGTGGTTGCCGGGGATCAAACCCTGGCCCTTGCACTTGCAAGACAGGCACAGGAACCACTGAGCTAAATCCCCAGTCCTTATATTGTTCTCTTTTCCCTCCCTTCCTAACCATTCTGGCACTGAGCTATATCTGCAGCCCTATTTATTTACTTGTGTAGTACTAGGGCTCGAACCCATGACCTCGTGCTTGCAAGGCAAGTTGGCACACCACTGAACTATATCCCCAACAGCCCTTTTTATTTTACTGGGCTCCTGGTACTGTATTGAACTTGGATCCTCTTATTTTATGTCTCTGCCTCCCTGCTCTCATGTCTGTCTGTCTCTCTCTCTCTCTCTCTCTCTCTTTCACTCTTCTCCTTAAGATAGGCTCTCAGTGTGTAGTTCAGGCTGGTCTTGAGCTCACTATATAGCCCGGGCTGGCCTTGAATTTATGGCAGCCCTCCTGCCTCAGCCTTCTAAGTGCTAGGATTACAGGCACGTGCCTCCACACTTGGCTTTCATTTCTCATAACTATAGTGCATTCTGATGTTGGAAAAGCTCTGAAAAAACCCAAGTAGATTCCTAAGTAGTGTATCCTGTTGGAAGGAAACTGTACTTGGCAGAGTTGATATTAAACTAATCTCATATGATAAAGGTTGTTGGGGTCAGAAGAAAATCTAGAGCAGTGATGGCAAGTCTTTTGGAGACTCAAGTGCCCAAATTGCAACCCAAAATCCACTTATTTATTGCAAAGTGCCAACACTTTGATTAAACCTGAATTCTGAGGCTTTAGTTTAGAAAAAATAAATCAAATATGTGGCTTGTGTGCTGACAGAGAAGGCACTATGCACCTGCCATGGCACGTGTACCATAAGTTTGCCACCACTGACCTAGTGATCTATTCAAATTTCCTTTTTTTCTAGTTGGGGAAACTTAATTCACATGAAACAAGGCATTTGTTGTAAATTATATAGCTTTTTAATAAGTCTAGAACCTTTGTCTTCTTATTCCTGCCCCACTCCCTTTATTTATTTATTTTTTTTTTAAAGGTTTTTTGAGACAAGGTCTCACTTTATAGTTCAGGTTGGCCCTGAGCTCAGCCTCAAACTCACATCACAGCAATCCTCCTGCCTCTGCCTCCTGAGTGCTGGGATTACAGGTGTGAGCCACCATGCCCGGTACTGTGGTGTGTGGTACTGGTTGCTGCTGGGGTGAGTCTCCACACCCAGTATTGTATGTGGTTAACCAGGGATTGAACCTTGGTCCGTGCTCTTGCAAGACAGGCACCGGAACCACTGAGCTAAATCCCCAGACCCCACTCCTCTTTTAATTTTTGAACAATATTTTAAAAATCAGACACAAGTTGTCATAGGTTTTGAGAGAAGTTAAAAAGAAGTGAATATGAGAATATGATTATGTGATTAATATTAGGAATGATAGCATTTGAGAATCACACTAGAAAAATGAAGAAAAGTTTATTAAGTTGGAAGTTATTTTTCAACTTAGCAGTACTACATTAATGAAAACTAATGTGTTTAAGTTAATGTGTTTAAGTTTTTCTCTTTTTCACTTACAACTTGTTCACTGTACTGTGAACTTCCTGCCCAGTGATCATCTCTGAGATGAAGTAGATAGATAGTCCCAGGAGTCAAGCACACACTAAACTGGGGTTACCAGTCCCAGTCCCAGGTCATGTACATCCCAGGGCACCAGAGTTGATTTGCAGGTCATTGTGCTTGCTCTCTGCAGGCTTTGTAGTGCATCCCTGAGCATGAACGCAGAATGAAGCGGCGTCTGGAGGACCAGGAATCACCGGTGTATGCGGCCCAGCAGCGAAGGATCCCTGGCAACGCAGAGGCTTTTCCTCACCAGCACCGCGTGCTTGCCCCCGCACCCCCTGTGTATGAAGCAGTGTCCGAAACCATGCAGTCAGCCACTGGCATTCAGTACTCGGTGACACCCAGCTACCAGGTAAGCCTGGGCCGCTCAGGTCTGGGAGTAAGAGGGACTTATCAGGTCATAGGTTAAAACAGTTTCCACTCTTTGAATTTGGAGTAGAGAATTATTTTGGATGTATATATAAGGTGTACAAAATAGCCAAAACAGAGTATACTTGTACTTGTATAGTTACCATTACATAAGTTAAAAAAAAATCATGACCTTTGAAGTGTGTGTATCTCATTAGGACCCCTTCTTTTCCTTCCTTACAGAGGGGGCCACTATTTATTTGCTTGATTTTATTTGTTTATTTGTGGTGGTGATGCTGGGCATGGAACCCAGGGCCTCATATGTTTAAGTCAAGCACTCTGCCAGTAGGCTACACTGAGCTGCCACCCTAGCCATGTCAGATTGTGTACTTACTTTTGAACTAGCATTTCATTTCTAGGAATTTACTAAAAGGAAACCAAGAAGACGGAAATCTAGGTTAAGGAGGAAAGGCTGAGTCTTCAGGTATTCCTCAGGACCCTGTTGAGGTGGTAGAATATTTGTAGCATATGACTGAGAGAGCAATCAAAATCAACAGATGGAATTTTATTTTTTTAACTGGAGAGTAAACTTAAGCTTTCATATTGAACTGTATCCCTTAGCCTTATTTTTTTTTTTTTTTTTTACGTTTTTTTGAGACAGGGTCTCACTTTGTAGTTCAGGCTGGCCCTGAGCTCAGCCTCCAACTTACATCACAGCAATCCTCCTTCCTCTGCTTCCCGAGTGCTGGGATTACAGGCGTGAGCCACCATGCCCGGCACTAGTATGTGGTACTGATTGCTGCTGGGCATGTCTCCACGCCCAGTATGGTATGTAGTTACCGAGGATCGAACCCCGGTCCTTGAGCTTGCAACACAGGCACCGGAACCACTGAGCCAAACCTCTGGCCCCTTAGCCTTATTTTTTTAATATTAAGAAAGAGCCTCCCTTAAGTTGCTAATTGCATAGAATGGAGTTAAACTTTGAATCTTTCTTTTTTTTTTTTTTTTTTGAGACAGGATCTCGCTTTGTTTCAGGCTGGCCCTGAGCTCAGCCTCAAACTCACATCACAGCAATCCTCCTGCCTCTGCCTCCCGAATGCTGGGATTACAGGCGTGAGCCACCATGCCCGGCACTGTGGTATGTGGTACTGATTGCTGGGTGTGAGTCTCCATGCCCAATATTGTATGTGGTTAGGGTGATTAACCTGGCCCCTTGCACTTGCAAGACAGACGCCTGAACCACTGAGCTAAATCCCTGGCCTGAACTTTGAATCTTTATGCTTCAGCCTCCCAAAGTACTGGGATTTCAGGTGTGAGCCATGTCCAGCTACAGACTGAATCTTATGTTAGGATTTAGAGGGGAAGAAAGCTGTTTTGGGTGGTTATTTTTATTATTTGAACAGATTGTTTTATGGCTGGTTTCTGTATTAGAGATTGTTACATGTATTCCTAGTGGAAACTGTCATGTTTATATATAAAATGAGGCATCCTAAAAAGTTATAAACTAAGTCTGTAAAAAACTTGTAAATTTGTAAGACATATAGAAACATACATGTTGAACTGTAAAAACTCAGAGTAATAGCCCTTCCTCTATTAGAGCTTGTCAGATCAATTAAATAGTTTTAGTTCTGATTTTTTTTTGTGTGTATGAGTACCAGGTATTGATCTCCAGACCTTGTTTGTGTTCTGTCCACCTCAGGTTTCAGCTGTGCCACAAAGCTCTGGCAGCCATGGACCCACCATTGCAGCAGTTCATAGCAGCCACCATCACCCAGCAGCTGTGCCACCCCACGGAGGCCAGGTGGTCCAGAGCCATGCCCATCCAGCACCACCAGTTGCTCCGGTTCAGGGACAACAGCAGTTTCAAAGACTCAAGGTAAGATTGAGCTTTTTCTTAGGTCAAAGGTTTATCTTTAGAAAATAGTAAGCTTGGGAGATGGCAATTTAGCTCAGTGGTTCCAGCACCTGTCTTGCAAGCTCAAGGACCCAGCTTCAATCAATCCCCGGTAACCACATACAGTACTGGGTGTGGAGACTCACACTCAGCAGCAATCAATACCATATACCACCGTGCCGGGCGTGGTGGCTCACGCCTGTAATCCCAGCACTCGGGAGGCAGAGGCAGGAGGATTGCTGTGATGTGAGTTGGAGGCTGAGCTCTGGGCCAGCCTGAACTACAAAGCGAGACCCTGTCTCAAAAAACCTAAAAAAAAAAAAAAGAAAAGAAAATAGTAAGCTTATTACAACATAGCACAAAAGACAAAGTTTTGACTGCTAAGAAGTTTCATATTGGTTTTGATTTAAATCCTGTTTGACTCTCCCAGAGACATACTCTAAAGAAATGTTTTGGAGTATGATTGTATGATACTTAGAGTATTAGGATCAAAGGCTATGTTCATACAACATAAGGTGTTCTTTTGTTTGGGGTTTGGGTGTTTGTTTTTTCTTACTCACATCACAGCAATCCTTCTGCCTCTGCCTCCCAAGTGCTGGGATTACAGGCGTGAGCCACCACTCCTGGCACAGTGTTATGTGATACTGATTGTTGCTGTGGTTGTGAGTCTCCACACCCAGTATTGTGTGTGGTTAACCAGGGAATCGAACCCGGGCCCTTGTGCTTACAAGACAGGCGCAGGAACCACTGAATTGAATCCCCGGCCCTTGGGGATTTTTTTTTTTTTTTTTTTTTTTTTGAGATAGAATCTCGCTATGTAGTTTAGGCTAGCCTTAAACTCACTGTATAACCTAGATTGGCGTAGAACTTGTAACTTGTTGCTTTAGCCTCCTAATTGCTGGAACAATAGGTGTGGGCTATCACGCCCAGCACAACGTAAAGTCCCAAGTTTGGATGCTTCTTTTTTAACTCATAGTTCTTAGTATCATATAAGATTTTATTGAGCACTCTCATGATTGGCTGTGGGCAATAAATCAGACTAGTAAAGCATCTGTTTTGGTTTTTTTTTTTTTTAGTACTATGGTTCAAACTCAGAACCTTGTACTTGGAAGGCGAGTGCAGTGCCGCTGAGCTGAATCCCAGCCCTCAGTAATGTTTTTATTCTGTTTAATATTTTTATTCTTATTTATGAATAGCTCAATTTGCAGGTATCTTCGAACCCAACCTCAGTGAAGCACATGCTCCTGTTGGATAAATTTGTTGAAAACTGCAGTTGTGAAGCTTGAGTACATGCTATATGCTTTAGTGCTTTGAAATGCATGAAGCAGTCTGTGGAGGAGGGTTTTGTGTCTGTAGATAACCTGGTCTCTTTTCAGTGTAACTTTACAAAATGTATGATTGGTGCAACAAGTACCCCATGTTTCAGTTTTTAAATCAAGTGCTGGAAATAGAAATTAAAACTATAAAGAGATAAGATATTAGACCTTTGTTTAATCATAATAGCCTAATTATATCAAGTTGAATATAGGAATGAATAGCATCCCTTGAGGACACATCTGTGTGTTGCAAGCCTTTCTACCTTCTATTTCCTTTGATACAATAGTCCTAATCAGTGGGTTTGCTTTGTGTAGTTGTAATGTCTGCTGTTTGAATTACCTGTAGTCAAGTGTAGTACAAAAATACTAAATGGAAAATTCTAGAAGTAAACACTTCACAAGTTTTAAATCCTGTGGCATTCTAAATAGTGTGATAAAGTCACTCACTGCCCTTCTGTCGCAAGTGAGATGTAAATTATCCATTTATCCAGCATATCCACACTATATACTCCCTGTCTTTGGTTACCTCAGAGCCCTCTTGGCTATCAGATCATCAAATAGACTACCACAGTGTCTCAGTTCTTATGTTCAGATACTCCTCATTTTACTTAGGACCCCAAGGTACAAAAATAACTGATGATGGCAATTCAGATATGCTAAACAGGAGCTGTGAAGAACTTTCTGTAAGTGATAAGGTAAAAGTTCTTGATTTAAAAGGAAGTTAATATAAGCAAAGATGCTAGGATCTACAGTAAATTATTAATTCTCGCTACCTACCTTACAAATTAAACTTTATCATAAGTATGTATGTATATGGAAAAACTTAGTGTCTATAGAGTTCCGCACTACCTGAGGTTTAGGCATCCACTGGGTGACTAGTCATCTAACCACTGAGAATAGGAGTCCTATACTACTGGGTTTGATTTTCTGTGATAGCTCTCCTCATTAGTGGGCTCAGGGACTTGTTGCATATCAGCCTAAGGACATAAAGTGCTACATAAATATGACATACCAAAACAGAGCTGCATAGAAGAAATGGTAAAATTTATCTATGTGGGCTTAGGTAATTAAGAATTGACAAAAGTCTAGACAGTAAAGAGAGTACATATTGGGGCCAAGGATTTAGCTCAGTGGTTCCGGCACCTGTCTTTCAAGTGTAAGGTCCAGGGTTCAATCCCCCGGTAACCACATACAATATTGGGCATAGAGACTCACGCCCAGCAGCAATCAGTAACACATACCACAGTGCTCGGTGTGGTGGCTCACGCCTGTAATCCCAGCACTTGGGAGGCAGAGGCAGGAGGATTGCTGTGATGTAAGTTTGAGGCTGAGCTCTGGGCCAGCCTGAACTACAAAGTGAGATCCTGTCTCAAAAAAAAAAAGAATACATAATATTTGAGTCCTTCAGGAAAATTTGATGTATTTTTAAAAAACATTTTTAATCTTTGCTTGTAGTGTGATGGCTGTATCACAAAATACAGTACCATTGTTTGTTTGTTTGTTTTTTGTGATACTGGGGATTGAATTCAGGACCGTGCACTTGCCAGGCAGACATGGCACTACTGAACTACATCCCCAGCCCCTATAGTACCATTGTTAACTGAGCATTTCAACAAGTCTAAAAATATGTTTTTAAAACTCAGTGTGATTTGGGCCGGGGAGTTAGCTCAGTGGTTCCGGCGCCTGTCTTGCAAGCGCAAGGGCCCGGGTTCGATTCCCTGGTAACCATATAACAATACTGGGTGTGGAGACTCACATCCAGCAGCAACCAGTACCACATACCACAGTGCCGGGCGTGGTGGCTCACGCCTGTAATCCCAGCACTTGGGAGGCAGAAGCAGGAGGATTGTGATGTGAGTTTGAGGCTGAGCTCAGGGCCAGCCAGAACCACAAAGCGAGACCCTGTCTCAAAAAACCTAAAAAAAAAAAAAAAAAACTCAGTGTGATTTAACTCAGTTTTAGTACAATATTCTCTAGGTAATGCCTTAATTTTCTCAAAATGTTTTGTTGTTTGAGACCAGATCTCTGTTTAGTTCGGGCTGGCCTCAAACTCACTGTGTAACCCAGACTACAGATATGAGCCACAATACTTGGCCAGTTTTCGCAAAATGAAGCTTATAAGTTTGCCCCGAAGATAACAAAAAATGTATTTATTTCTGAAAGTTTTTCTCCATTTGTTATATGAAAGCATAGTCTGTTTTACTCTAGGTCCTCCTAGGAATCAACGGTATGAAAATATGGGTCATATTTTGTTTTATAGAAATTGGCAAAGAAGAACTTTGGGTTTATGGACTTGTTCTGTTTTTTAGTGACAAACTTTAGACCATCTAAGTACAATAACTTGTTGAATTTTCTCTATAAGGAGGAAAGGGAAAATACTACTTGTACCTTCATGTAATTTAACTCAGTATTTCCACATTGCCTACTTTTTTTTTTAAAGGTTTTTTTTGGGACAGAGTTTCGCTTTGAGGTTCAGGCTGGCCCTGAGCTCAGCCTCCAACTCACATCACAGCAATCCTCCTGCCTCTGCCTTCCCGAGTGCTGGGATTACAGGCATGAGCCACCACGCCCGGCACTGTGGTATGTGGTACTGATTGCTGCTGGGGTGAGTCTCCACGCCCAGTATTGTTATGTGGTTACCGGGGATGAACCCCGGTCCTTGTGCTTGCAAGACAGGCGCAGGAACCACTGAGCTATATCCCCGGCCCTGCCTACCATTTTTAGATCAACCTTTAAATGCCTGACAAGTATTTGAGTCAACTTCATTAACCATTTATATTGTATAATAAAATTCAATAAGAGTCCTGAGGTTATTCGAAATATTAGCATTTTTTATATATTTTTTGTCTTTGGATAGATGACAAGGAAGGATTTAAATAATGTGAGGCATGTTTGTTGTGATTGATTTATTTGTTAAATTGCCAGCAGCACAGATTTTAACACATATCTAGCAGGTTCTAAGGTAGGTGTGGCACCACTTGAGCTAAATCCCTGGCCCTTCTTAACAGGTTACTTACTTTACTATGTCTTTAGCAAAAGGCAGACTTAAGGAGTTTTGCAGATGTGTTTGAAGGTATTATTCTCTACCTTTATAATAAAAGCCCGTTGAAGTGTGTCAGGAAAATTCACCAGCAGAATCTCCCAAGTTCTCCCTTAGATCTGTAGCTTCTTCTTTCTTTCGGTTTTTGTTTGTTTGTTTGTTTGTTTGTTTGTTTTGAGACAGGGTCTCGCTTTGTAGTTCAGGCTGGCCCAGAGCTCAGCCTCAAACTCACATCACAGCAATCCTCCTGCCTCTGCCTCCTGAGTGCTGGGATTACAGGTGTGAGCCACCATGCCCGGCACTGAGGTATGTGGTGCTGATTGCTCCTAGGCATGAGTCTCCAAGCCCAGTATTGTATGTGGTTAGGGGGGATCGACCCAGGTCCTTGCACTTGCAAGACAAATGGCAGAACCACTGAGCTAAATCTCCCAACTGTACATCACTTTTTAAAAAATAATTTTTGACTTCTGTTCTTTTCATAACTGAGATTATTTATTTTTCCATGCCTCAGGTGGAAGATGCACTGTCCTACCTTGACCAAGTAAAGCTGCAGTTTGGCAGTCAGCCTCAAGTCTACAATGATTTCCTTGACATAATGAAGGAATTTAAATCTCAAAGGTAAAAGATACATGATATATTTAAGTTCGTGTGTGGCATGTTGGTTTTGACGGGAAAGTATAGCTTTGACTTACCTAATTATCCCCTCTTTGGGTGTTGAATTCTCAGAATCTTGCCTTTATTTTAATTATTTGTTTTATTTATTTATAATTGGCGAATTGGTGGAAATTATAGCCACTATGTTGTTTTCTCCTTATTGATAAATTTTTCTTGGTGCTTTGTCTCAGTCAGGAAAGTAGCTTTTTTTTCTTTTTGCCATTATTTGGTGGGGGTCAGTCTCAGGACCCATGCAAGGAAGGAGGCACTGTGCCACAGCTAAATCCATAGCCAAGAAGTAGCATTTTTCATTTTTAATGATTGAAGCTACTTGATTTCTTTGTTTAACATACCCTGGTATTCTGGCATGGCTTACTATTACAAGAAGATAATTCTACATATGCTCAATAATTTAATTTTTTATTATTATTTATTTTTAAAATTTTGCTTACAAATTCATATTAATTTAAATTTTTAAATTTTATTTTTTGAGGTAGGATTTCACTATGTTGTTCATGCTGGCCTTGAACTCACTAGGTAACCTAGGTAACGTAGGTCAACCTCAAACTCAGCAGTTATCCTGCCTCAGCCTCCCAAAACCTGGGATTATAGCCATGCACTACTGTTTCAGACTGACAAGTTCAATAATTTTTATACTAGTGTGTGAAAATGGGTTTTCCTTGGGAATTGTACCCGTCATTAATGAATACCTGCTTCGTATGTTATTTTTGTTTAAAATTATGATCAAGATTCTTCGAGTCTGAAGCTAAGTGACTTTGGAATTTCAGTTATTATCCTGTTTAGAGAAGACTTAGTGAAAAGTTAATTATTTTCTTCCTGGTGTGTTTGTTTAGCCTGTCATTCACTATTTCCTTTTTTTTTAAAATCAGCATTGACACTCCAGGAGTGATCAGTCGCGTGTCCCAGCTCTTCAAAGGCCACCCTGACCTGATCATGGGCTTCAACACCTTCTTGCCTCCTGGCTACAAAATTGAGGTGCAGACCAATGACATGGTGAACGTGACAACTCCTGGCCAGGTTCATCAGATCCCTACTCATGGCATCCAGCCCCAGCCTCAGCCACCACCCCAGCATCCTTCCCAGCCTTCAGCCCAGTCAGCCCCTGCTCCTGCCCAGCCAGCTCCTCAGCCCCCACCGGCCAAAGTCAGCAAGGTGAGCACGTGGACAATGTCGCATCCTATGAAATACATCCCCCAAAAAGCCCCTCCTTCCTGTGTGCCCTTTATGAGGCTCAGGCACATAGGCCACAGAAGTTTTATCAGAGTGATACAGTCCTCACATTGCTGTCACATGGTTCATGGTTACACACCACAGATTGAGATATCTATTTAAAATGAACAGGCTGGATATAGTGGGGAACACCATAATCCCAGTACTTTGACTGCTGAGTCATGAAAACTGCAGTGAGCTCCTGGCTCACTGAAAAAATAAACAAAATGTCAGGCAACGGCCCAACCCCATCTTCTGTTTGGTAAACCCCACGGTTCCTCAGTCAATGGTGACTAGAATATTTTGACGGCATGGGCAGAAATAACCTTTTTATTGTTTGAAATGAGATTTTGAGGTCAGTTTGGAACTCTGAGGCTTAAGTAACACTACCAGTTCAACCTCCCATGTAGCTGGAACTATAGACATGGGCCACTCCACCTGACTCAGAAATGGTCATTTTATCATGGTCAAATTAGGATACTCTTCTCATGATTAGTATTATATGATAGCTATTCCTTGACCACATTAAGCTGTCAAGCTAAATAGAAGGTGTTGTTGCTGATGCTGATAAAGAGTATTTTTTGTGGTTCTGGGGATTGAACCTACAGTTGCTCTGTCACTGAGTTTTTAGCTCTTTTTATTTTTATTCATTTTTATTTTTTGTCATATGGGGGATTGAACTAAAGACCTTGTGCTTGTGAGGCAGGCATGGCAGCACTGAGCTACATTCCTGATCTTTTTTTTTTTTTTTAATGTAGTGATTGATTGTGGTATTGAGGACCAAGAACACTGTACCATGCTATACCCCCAACCTATATGTAATTCATATAGTTTTTCAGTTGCTACAACCACCTTTGAGGTGCTCAGTGGCCACATGTGTTAGTGGCTATTGTACAGATTGGTGCAATAAGAACATTTCCATCATATCAGTATTGTGGTAGACAGAACTATTCTAGAAAATGTTTTTATGAGGAGTTAATTTCAATAATTGAGGTATTGTCTTTGACATTAAAGATCTGTATAGAATTACGTTTTGTGTGTGTGTGTGTGTGCGTGTGTGTGTGTGTGTGCATTAAGCTAATAAAAACTGCACATGAAAAACTCTTCCCTGTAATTGGAGATGGCTTTAATTTAAAGGTTGTATTTACAAAATTTGAACCTGAGGTACTTCTGTAAGAATGTGTGACCCCTCAACAGCTCCTGCCCAGTATAGAGTCAGGCTAAAATGGCTTCGGCTTGAATGAATAGAAAAGGATATTAGTTAATCGTTAGTTAGTTGTTTCTTTTTAGTTTGAACTTAACTTTACCTGTGCTCCTGAGGAAAATAAAGACTTTTTTCTTTTTAGCCTTCCCAATTACAAGCACATACTCCAGCCAGTCAGCAGACTCCTCCTCTTCCGCCATATGCATCCCCACGTTCTCCAC
The DNA here is from genome assembly GCA_004026965.1 of Petromus typicus. NCBI lineage: Eukaryota > Metazoa > Chordata > Mammalia > Rodentia > Petromuridae > Petromus > Petromus typicus. The sequence continues at coordinate 89,429 of PVIR01001085.1, read as the reverse complement.
CGGTCCAGCCTCACACACCAGTGACAATCTCTTTGGGAACGGCCCCATCCTTGCAGAACAATCAGCCTGTGGAGTTTAATCATGCCATCAACTATGTTAATAAGATCAAGAACAGATTCCAGGGCCAGCCAGACATCTACAAAGCATTCCTGGAGATTTTGCACACCTATCAGGTAAGACAGATACTCCTTCTGCCTCTCAAGCAGGCCACTCTCTGAGTTTCTTAAGAACTTAAATGTCCGTTATTAAGCCCACTGATTCTCTCTGGATATTAACCACTTAGAAACTATGGTTCCTGTTTCTGAACAGTTTTGGTTTTCCTCACTTAAGAGCCCTTTAGCATCCAGTTAGGATTTGAATGTCATTGACCTATGAAATAAATGCATATTTTATTTTATCTGGAAAGTTTAGAGAATAGTTTGTGTAATCTGATTATAGTACAGAGGAGAGATTTTCTCTAGTGTTTTATCAGGTTAATATCTCCCTGGCCATTCACATTTACTGCCCTAATTTTAAATATAAGTAATTGTTGCTATCCAGGTCTTCTCTTTCTTAACTGAAAATCCTGTAGTCAAAATAGTTAGTAAAAACATAGACTTTCTTTTGTGTTGCATAAGTAGATAACATAATATAAAAGTCTCAGACATCCTGGAAATGTTCTGTGGTGTGTAACTCAAAACAGGAGACCACAATTATCACCTCTTTCCATTTGAAATTCTTCAGAAAGAGCAGCGAAATGCCAAGGAAGCTGGGGGAAACTACACCCCCGCTTTGACTGAGCAGGAGGTGTATGCCCAGGTGGCTCGTCTCTTTAAAAACCAGGAAGATCTGTTGTCAGAGTTTGGACAGTTCCTGCCAGATGCCAACAGCTCTGTGGTAAGCTTCATTAAGAAAAATTACACTTTTCAAAATTAAGTATTAGACAAGTTGAAAAGCTGCAACCAGAAGGGAACTTCTTACTTGCTTTGATCAGAGCATTAATCTCTTTCATGTGTCTTAATCAGCTTTTAAGCAAAACAACTGCGGAGAAGGTTGATTCTGTAAGAAATGACCACGGAGGCACTGTGAAGAAGCCACAGCTGAACAACAAGCCACAGAGACCCAACCAGAACGGCTGCCAGATTCGGAGGCACTCCGGGACAGGAACCACTCCTCCAGTAAAGGTGAGTGGTGGGAGCTGCTTGGGTGGCTTCCACAAGAGTCCTCTGTGGACAGGTATCCCAGCGACTCCTGTGTGTCTGCAGTGCAGTGTGACAGTTGATCCTAGATATTCATGGCATAGGTCACAAAAACTCCATACATAGCTTCTTAGCTGGGTTTATAACACAGTGTTTAGAGTAGCATCTGTTCCTTGGATGATAGTGCTTTTCTGAGGTTTTTCCCCCAAAATTATTTCTTTTTGGCTTTGAACTGTCATTTCATTATTTTGTTCGTTTCCCAGGCTTTCTGAGACTTAAATTTTGTCTTTTCTCATTTGATGCTTTACATTCTTGAGCTTGATAATTGTCTCAAAAATATGGTGCATGATCTCTGGAGCCCTCTTTTGTGAATCTAGTGCAAATGCTTTTGAGCTATCTGCTGGCGGCTCTCCTGCCCAGTGTTTTCTGTTGGCTTCCACATTTTATCTCTCTGTTGAGAATCTCCATGTCAGGACCCTCAGACTGTAAAGAGAGGGTGTTAAGTGCCTATCAGTGACCCATCATAGGCTGCTGCTTGTTAGGGCCAACATTGGTGGTCTGCCTGCCTGTAAATGGCTAGCTTTGCTTTCTTTGGTCTGTGCAGCTGTCATAGGGAGAGGACTAAGTTTGTCTACTAGTGAAATCTGGGAAGTTTAAAGCAGTGAGCAGTGTGGGTATGAGAGAGAGAAATGTCTACAGAATTAAAGAATTAAAAAGGTTGGGCCGGGGATATAGCTCAGTGGTTCCGGCGCTTGCTGTCTGGCAAGCGCAAGGACCCAGGTTCGATCCCCGGTAATCACATAACATTACTGGGTGTGGAGACTCACCCCAGCAGCAATCAGTACCACATACCACAGTGCCAGGCATAGTGGCTCATGCCTGTAATCCCAGCACTCGGGAGGCAGAGGAAGGAGGATTGCTGTGATTTGAGTTTGAGGCTGAGCTCAGGGCCAGCCTGAACTACAAAGCCAGACCCTGTCTCAAAAAAAAGAATTAAAAAGGCTCCTGTTTTAAAAGATGACTTGTGGAAAAGTGCTTGAGTCAAAGGACAAGGTATTGTCAATGTTTTAGAAGGATTCTGTTAGGATTTGTAATGGTTTCTTTGGTAAAATATTATGTGAATAGCAAGAATCACCTCAGAAGATAGGTGCGATTATTTCCTTCCACAGGTTGAAACAATATGTTAAGACTTAAAATTTCCCACATCCATTTCCTAGATGGTATAAGCAAAGGCTCCCAAGAAAGTACTGTCTGAGATGGCCAATGGTCCATATGCTACTTCTCTCAAAGTTTGTATTTATTCACAAATAGTAAGAAATGGATCTTTTTAAAGTAAATTTCATCTTATCACCTGTTCATTCCTTTTAAAACATGCTCTTTTTTGTATTCTATTTGCAGTGCTGTAGATTGAAGCCAGGGCCTTAGCACTAAGGTTTAGTCCCATCCCTTCTTTAATTTTCTCATGTTCTGTTCTTTGATACTGAGAATCAAACTCAGAACCTTGCGTTTTCAAAGGAGGCAAAACACCACTGAGTTAAATCCCTGGCCCTCTGTAGATTTTTCATTTTGAGATAAGGTCTCACAAAGTTGCCCAGGCTGAGCTTAAACTTGTGATCCTCCTGCCTCAGTCACCCAGAGTGGTGGGATAGTTACTCTTTCTTTTAGGAAAATACACTATGCTTTCTTCATGAACTTTGACATTGAAATATTATTAAAATTTTGACTCCTTTTTTGTTTGGAGACAGGGTCTAACTTTGTAGTTCAGGCCGGCCCCGAGCTCACTGTGTAGCCCAGGCTAGCCTAGAACTCACAGCAATCTTCCTGCCTCTGTCTCCCCGAGTACTGGGATTACAGGTGTGAGCCACCGCACCTGGCATTGTTGTATATGGTTACCAGGGATCGAATTCAGGATTCTGGCACTTGTAAGGCAGATGCCAGAATCTCTGAACTAAATCCCCAGCCTGACCCTTATGTCTTGTAACCAGTAATAAAATAAGGAAGTGACATTAGATTCCAAATAAAGTTACTTTTAGCTTCTGTAGAAAGGAAGGATATTAATTCTGTCACAGAAGCTGTGAATATTTATGAACTGTAGTTTGTGTTAAAACCATTTGAATGTTATATGCTTATATTTTCCCCCTTTTACAGAAGAAACCCAAACTACTTGGCCTAAAGGATTCTTCTATGGCAGATGCCAGCAAGCATGGTGTTGGAACTGAATCATTATTTTTTGATAAGGTGAGTATTTTGTTTTTTTTTTCCCCCAGTGCTGGGGTTGGAACCCAGAGCCTTATGCATATTAGGCAAGCAACCTGCCACTGAGCTAAACTCCTAGCTCTAGAGCTTTCTGTTTTGTTTTGTTTTTTTAACATAGTGGAGCCTTTTAGTCTACTACAGCTATTAGCATAACTAAAGGAAATTGTGAAGTAGTTTGTTGAAAAATACATCTTTGCCCATGCTAGAATCTATCTCGTTTCTTTTAAAAGTTGTTTGGCACTCACTGTTGTAAATAGCCAGGTGTATACAATGGACAGTGTTGACACCTACACTAGTTGCTGAGGATTTAGTACCTTAAGGGACAGTGGGCTGCCAGAGATTAAAACTTGTACATGCCTATATACGAAATAGCACAGGCCTATAAAATGCATGTTCTGTCACTGAGCTCCTCCCTTAGCCCTTAGGGTGTACAGTACTTAAATTTGGTAGGAATTCCAGTTTAGTGGGATGTTTTCAAAGATCTTCAGGTGTTTGTAACGAGCAGTCTGAGTGGCCAGTAGTGGTGTAAAGGTATTATGTGAGATCTTAGTTTGGCTCTTATTGGGTAGATCTGACCTCCTCTTTGGGGTTAACTTGATGAATATAAGTATGTTTGCCTGAAATATCTGCAGTTTGTTTTAAAATTCAGAGGTAGAAGAAATTAAATTAAGCAATGTAAGGTGTTTGAGGTTCAATAAGTATGGGTTTTTAACAACTAATAAAAACTAAACAGCTCAGTGGTTCTGGTGCCTGTCTTACAAGCGCAAAGACCTGGGTTTCATCCCTGGTAACCACATACCACAGTGCCGGGCGTGGTGGCTCACGTCTGTAATCCAGCACTCGGGAGGCAGAGGCAGGAGTATTGCTGTGATGTGAGTTTGAGGCTGAGCTCAGGGCCAGCCTGAACCACAAGGCGAGACCCTGTCTCAAAAAAACCTAAAAAAAACTAAACAGCAAACAAACATGAGACTAAAAGTGCACAGTATTCTTTAAAAGCCCACATTCCATGCAGTGTGTATGGGTGGACAGCTATGAAAGAATACAGAAGTCCAGAGCCAGGCTTGTTGATAAGCCATTTAGTTTGGTGATAGTCTACAGTGTCCACTAAAGTACTACAATACAGTTTACTTTTTTTTTTTTTCACCCCATCACTCTACTATTTACTTTTTAATCTGAAATTCCTTGATTGTCCGGTTTGTTTCTCTTTATGCCTATGAACTTTTTTAGGTTTTGGAATATTAAAATGTTCACTGGTTTTTTTCTTGGAGGGTGGGAGGTTGGCAGTAATGGAGATTGAATTCAAGACATTATGCTTGCCAAGCAGGCACAGTGCTACTGAGCTACCTCCCTGGCCCAAAATGTTCAGTGTTTTAAATAGAGAGAGGAAAAGGATCAGATCAGAAGTATCTTAATTTGAAACTACTACTGCTGTTCTAGATTAACTAGTTTGAAAACAGTTGTTAACAGATGTTTTTGATGTTGGCAGAGATTCTAACTACAGACCACTGTTAGGAAGGACAGCAAACTCTTGGGCAGCCAGCTCCGACATGGTCTGAAGAAGCAGGCATGGAAGATGACTATCTAAGATCTCACTTCTACATTCTTTATTATAAGAAGTTTCAAAACATACTTAAAGAGAATAATAAAATGACCCCTTGTGTACCTATCATTTAGCTTCCACTATTCCTAGCTCCTGCTCCTCGTACTTGTTTCATTTATATCTTCACCTATCCTAGCTTATTTGGAGACAATTTTACGTAATATTATTTCATCCATGAATATTTTACCATTTTTAACACAACATATTTTTTCAAACATATTCATTATCACATCTTAGAAAACTAAATATCAATCAAATACCAGATCGGATTTCCCCAGTATTTAAAAAATAATCTAAGGATCTCAATTCCCCATATAATGATTGATTGATTAATTGATTGAGACAAGGTCTTGGTATGTAGCTTAGGCTGTCCTTGAACTCACTATGTAACCTAGTCTAGTCTCAAATTCTCAGCAATACTCCTGCCTCAGCTTCCTAAGTGCTGAGATTACAGGTGTGTTCCACTATACGCAGCCATGTAATCTTTTGTCTTTGTTGTCTCCTAAGGTCCGAAAGGCTCTGCGGAGTGCAGAGGCTTATGAAAATTTCCTGCGCTGTCTTGTTATCTTTAACCAGGAAGTGATCTCACGGGCTGAGCTTGTACAGCTAGTTTCTCCTTTTCTAGGGTAAGTAAAGGAAAAGTTTGAGCCCTTGGCTCTTCTGGGGTGGAAGTGAGGTGACAGTTGATTTTGTGAAGCCGTGTGATAAGCAGAGTTAATTTAATCAAAGTGTGTTAGTTGTTTCAAATGTCTGTGTCAAGAGTCCTGAGAGGTCTTCTAGTCAAACTCTAGAGATAAGAAAGTAGATAGAAAGTGTTAAAGGATCAGTTGATTCATGGCCAAAGACTAGTGGTCTCCTATCCCACTGACCTTTGATGGGTGTTAGAAGTGTGTCTCTTCCAGTGTTCTAGAATCTAAACAGTATTTGACAATCTAAGAATCGTATGAACACTGAAGCTACATTCTTAGTCAAAAGAATGAATGGCTGTTTGTAGTTTCAGTGCATCTTTTCCATCAGCACCTTTACTAATTGGAAGGATTCTCTAAAGAAGAGGGATACAAATACTTAAGAAGCTTTGCTTCTTAGGTAGGAGATCACTGTCCTTGGATTTGTCTTTGGTAGCAAGTGTCTGCCTCAACACTGAGTGATGGTCTCTGTGCCTCAGGATAACTGCACCATCTCTGATGACTTACGAGTTTTTGGTTGATTCTCCAGGAAATTCCCTGAATTGTTTAATTGGTTTAAAAACTTTCTGGGCTATAAGGAGTCCGTGCATTTGGAAACCTTTCCAAAGGAACGAGCCACAGAGGGCATTGCCATGGAGATAGATTATGCCTCTTGTAAAAGGCTGGGCTCCAGCTATCGAGCCCTCCCCAAGAGTTACCAGCAGCCCAAATGTACAGGACGGACTCCGCTCTGTAAAGAGGTAAGCAGCAACCCTACATCTGCAGTGTTCTGGAGAAATTGGTGGTGCTGGGTTTGGAAAATTTATATGAATGACAGAATCAAGAACTTTTATGTCTTTGTTAAAAACAAAAAGGGTTTGTACTTAGATTCAGAATGTTTAGCTTATTAATATCCTATAGTAAACTTGCTAAAGGTGGAGCTTATGAAATCATGCTGTTTTTTTCCTTCATAGAGTTTTGTTGTTGTTGTGTTTTTTGAGAATGCATCATCACTAGACTGCTTTTTTAGGCTTTTGTCATAGTCTGTATTTCTGCTCACAGGTTTTGAATGACACCTGGGTTTCCTTCCCATCATGGTCTGAGGATTCCACATTTGTTAGTTCCAAGAAAACTCAGTATGAAGAACATATTTATCGTTGCGAAGATGAACGCTTTGAGGTATATGTCACTTTGTCAGTTGAAGTGTGGGGAAATGGGAGGTACTGAACGTTAAGAGCTTTTTTTTTTTTTTTTTCTTTCTTCCTTGTACCGAGGATCAAACTGAGGGTTGCACTTATCAGGCAGGCACAGTTCCACTGAGCTGAATTCCTAGCCATCCATTTGGTTTTGAATGGCATGTTAAAGATTCTTGTGTTTTGCACAGTGTATGTCAATAAAATAATATCTTACAGCGCCTTCTTGAGGCTGTTATTTGTTTTGTTTTGCTTTTGAGACAGGATCTTGTTATGTAGTTCAAGCTAACCTTAAAAACTCACTAAGTAGCCCAGGCTGGGCTTGAACTTCCAGCAGTTCCCATGCCTCAGCCTCCCAAGTGCTGGGAATACAGGCATGCCCCACCATGACCAGCTGGAGTCTGCTGTTAAGTAATTTTAGTTTTCTGTGTATTGTTATTCATAGCCAGGTCTCTTGGTGTGGTAACCATCTCTGCTATAAGAACTGGAATTTTTCCCTTACTTTTCTGGTGTTGGCCTGGCTTCTCAAAGAAATTAGGGGGCCAGGGATTTAGCACAGTGGTTCTTGCGCCTGTCTTGCAAGTGCAAGGGCCCAGGTTCGATCCCCTGGTAACTATATACAGTACTGGGCATGGAGACTCAGCAGCAATCATTATCACATATCACAGTGCCGGGTGTGGTGGCTCATGCCTTTAATCCTAGCACTCGGGAGGCAGAGGCAGGAGTATTGCTGTGATGTGAGTTGGAGGCTGAGGCTGAGCTCAGGGCCAACCTGAACTACAAAGCGAGACCCTTTTTCAAAAATAAAGAAAATTAGGGCCGGGGAGTTAGCTCAGTGGTTCCGGCGCCTGTCTTGCAAGCGCAAGGACCCGGGTTCGATTCCCCAGTAACCACATAACAATACTGGGTGTGGAGACCCACACCCAGCAGCAAGCAGTACCACATACCACAGTGCCGGGCGTGGTGGCTCACGCCTGTCATCCCAGCACTCGGGAGGCAGAGGCAGGAGGATTGCTGTGATGTGAGTTTGAGGCTGAGCTCAGGGCCAGCCTGAACCACAAAGCGAGACCCTGTCTCCAAAAACCTAAAAAAAAAAAAAATAAATAAAGAAAATTAAATTAGGGACTTCATTAGTTAGAAGAACTGCAGTGAATTAATGAGCTGATGGAGGGCCCCTATAATCAGAAAGTGTACCCAAAATCCTCCAGTGTTTGGATTTTTAGTCCACTGATTACACTATCACTGAAAGAGAAGTGTTTCTACAGAGCTGAAATGAAAGTATTTGATTTAATACATTTATTGAATTCGCTAGTTTTGCTTATTCATATAGTTTGGCATGTTCATTAGTCTTCTTTATCCACATTGGTTAGTTTTCCCTCAGTTCTCCCCCTTCAGACTTGCTTTAGCTGTTTCCATTGTGGGTTTTTTGTTGTGTTGTATTGTGGGGTGGGAGGGGGTGTGTGTGTGTGGTATTAGGGATTGAAGGTAGGACCTCGCAGTTGACAGGCAGGAGCAGTACCACTGAGCCACTTCCACAGCTCCATTGTGATCTTGAGTGAAGATCCAATTGTTTCCTGGTTATAGGCGGGTGGTTAGCCATCTTTGCTTCCAGCGTTTATGAGCAGTTTTAGTTGTTAGCAGAAAATAAAATCATGAGTCAGTTTCCATAAGGAATTTCATCAATTTAAAGAAAACATTTTTGTTACTTATGTTCCCAGTGTTAGGTGATAGGCTAGTGGTTCCTATTCTGTCCGTCTCAACTAGTATGCTTAAAAATAAGAGATAGCAACCTTCTTTTCCATCTGTGTCTATAAATGGAGGTAAAGAAGTACGGCAGTTGTATATGCTTACGACTTGGTTGGACAGGCTAGTTTGAAGGACTAGTTTGAAGGACTGGGTTAGAAATGTTTTGGTACAGAAAATGCTGACTTGCCATATGGTGCATTGGTGTTTAACAAGGGAGTTTGCTCATCAGAGCTACTTGGGGACTCAGGCTGTCGGAGTGCTTCTATCTCATATATTGTCTCTAGAAGCAAGAGTGCTTAGCAGGATCTCACACCATTAAACACCCCAGCACAGAAGTAAAAAGCGGATCTACCTATTTGACCTTAACTGATTTGTCAGAACTAGTCACATGAGTCAGAAGTCACATGACCCCATCCTGTCATCTAGGAGCCAGGAAGTTTAGTCTGTCATTTGTTCAATGTCTACTACAGCCCTCCATCAAAAAAATAAATAAAATAAAAAACTTAGGAGACTTTCACGTGTTTAGATGTCGGCCCGTGCAACTGCTAATTTCTTATTTTTCATTTAGAGAATCCTGTGTAAATCTAAGAAAAATACGTTCAAAGGTTGCTCATCATGTCTGTAACCAGTTCACTAAGAACTCAAATGTCAGTGCATCTGTACAAAATTGAACTTCAGAATTGATAGTCATTTGTATTCAGTGTGTTTGTTACTGCTAGATGTAGAACAGTCACTGAATATTTATTTCAAGCTACATTTTAAAAAAATACCTCTCAGCTGGACATGGTGGTGCACAGGTATAATTGCAGCATTGTGGAGACTAAGGTAAGAGGATTGATTACAGGTTCAAGCCCAGCCTGAGCAGCTTCATGATACAATTTCATGAGATAAGAGAAAAAATTAAAATTGTGCTTGGAATGTATGAGGTACAATAAAAAATATACAGCATGTTTAAATAAAAAGTGTTTACTATGTTAAAAGATACATTGTCATATCAGTCCCTCTAAAAGTCCTTCTTACTTCAGACATACTTAATCCTACCACTTTTGCAGCTTTCCGAAGCATTTCTAGAAGTCCTCTTTCATGAGTATTCTTTTTTTATTATTTTTTATTATTATTATTTTTTTTTTTTTAGGTTTTTGGAGACAGGGTCTCGCTTTGTGGTTCAGGCTGGCCCTGAGCTCAGCCTCCAACTCACATCACAATCCTCCTGCCTCTGCCTCCCGAGTGCTGGGATTACAGGCGTGAGCCACCACGCCCGGCACTGTGGTATGCGGTACTGGTTGCTGCTGGGTGTGGGTCTCCACACCCAGTATTGTTATGTGGTTACCGGGGAATTGAACCCGGGCCCTTGCGCTTGCAAGACAGGCGCCGGAACCATTGAGCTAACTCCCCGGCCCTCATGAGTATTCTTTTGTTAAGCAGTTGTGGCTGCCTTAATGTTCTGAATCTGTTCATTTCCTTTTTGTAGTTGTTTTGACTTTGGGGAAGAGTCAAAAGTTGCACAGTGCCATATATAGTGAATCAGGCAGATAAGGATGTATTGCCGTGTTACACAAGGCTGCCTTTCCAGTGGATGTCACTTGCCAGCAGTACTCCACCTATTTTTGATCACACCTCATAATTACAGGAAAGAAGACTTCCAGTACTCTTCAGGAAGTAGCAGGAATGAGGGATAAGTGTGTTCAAAGCAAGGGGTAATATTTTGAGGAGGGATTAATGACAATGTCTTTTATTGTAATAAATTTTACAATAATAATTTAAACATCAGTCTTTCAGTACCACTTGTGCATAGTGCAACAAAGCTACTATTGATTTTTTTTTTTTTTTTTTGAGACAGGGTCTTGCTTTTTGGTTCAGGCTGGCCCTGAGCTGAGCCTCAAACTCACATCACAGCAATCCCCCTGCCTCTGCCTCCCGAGTGCTGGGATTACAGGCGTGAACCACAACACCCGGCACTGTGGTATGTGGTACTGATTGCTGCTGGGGTGAGTCTCCACACCCAGTATTGTTATATGGTTACTGGGGATCGAACCCAGGCCCTTGCGTTTGCAAGACAGGCGCCAGAACCACTGAGCTATATCCCCAGCCCTATTGATTCATTTTTTAGGGTTTGTTTTTGGATATTTCTTTTCTTCATTTGAGATAGGATCTTACGGTGTAGTCCAGGCTGGCCTCAGACTTGCAGTCCTCCTAACTCAACCTCTTTAGTGCTGGGACTACATGCAGGCACCACCATGTGCCAAAAGGGATTGTTTGGATTATTACTGCTTCTGACAAATTGTGGATATTTAGGGAAATTCAGGAAAAAGTTTTAAGTGTTATAGCTTTGTGTTCGGGCCCTTTATCTAGTCACCACCACCACCACCCCACACACAGCAGAGGATACTGTAGTGGTTTTGACAGCTTTCACTGTCCATCATTATGAGTTTTTTCTTAGCCACCAGGCATTATGGGAAACACTGTGGATCGAATCATTTGAGCACAGAAAACAGACTTAAGGAAGTAAGTGTTAAGTGCTGATATCTATATATGACTGGTCAAGATTGAGTCTTACATGTCTAGCAGCATGGTAGAGTCAGACTTTCAGTCTAGAGAGTTTGACTCCTTCCTCCCATTTTCTCCCGCCCCACTTTTCTTTTCTGGTTTGGTTCCTGAGCACCGTTCTTTGTCTTGTCTTTAGCTTGATGTAGTTTTAGAAACAAATCTGGCAACCATCCGTGTTCTAGAAGCAATACAGAAAAAGCTTTCCCGCTTGTCTGCTGAGGAACAAGCCAAATTCCGCTTGGATAACACCCTTGGGGGCACATCAGAAGTCATCCACCGGAAGGCTCTGCAGAGGATATACGCTGACAAGGCGGCAGACATCATTGATGGCCTGAGGAAGAACCCTTCCATTGCTGTTCCAATTGTCCTCAAGAGGTACTGAGCAATGTGCCTGCTCTGCTCAGTGCACCTTACAAAGGCGGGGGGGGGTCCTGGAACTTGTTTTGGGAATTCTGGGTAGCTAGTATTAGAGAAGAAACCTTGAATGTTATAGTGGAGTCCTTTGTATGTACATTTGAGGGGGATCTTAATTTTTAATTATTTTGAAGAGAGAGGATCTTGCCGTGTTGCTTAAGGGGGCGTTGGACTCCTGGGCTCAAGCAGTCCTCCTGTCTCAGCCTCCCAAGTAGCTGGGAATACAAGTATACAGTGCTGAAGCAAAGAGGAAAGTAACTACGCATGTTCCTGTCACTAAATAGTAATTGTTGTTAACATCTTATTTATTTTCTTATATTTGTTTGCAAAATTGGGGAATGAACTGAGGGTCTCACACATGCTAAGCAGTTATTTTAGTGTTGAGCTCCATACTCACCCCTTTTTTTAAAAAAATTTTTCTGACAGGCTTTCATGTCGTCCAGGTTGGACTTGCACTTGGTGGTCATCCTGCCTCAGGCTCTGGGGCAGAGGGGATTATAGGCATGTACCATCATACTGAGTTTTATTTTTTGCTGTTTTTAGTAGGAAAACTTGTCTTTTTAAAATTTAATGCATAATCATTATAAAAAAAGATTTATTTTACCATGTTTACAAAGACAATCTTGTTTCATCTGGTCATGAGGGCAAATTACCATAGTCTTAGCCATTTGGTAGTCTGAAGCAGGAGGATTGATTATAAGTTTGAGCCCAGCCCATGCAACTTAGGAACTTAGTGAAACTCTGTCTCAGAATAAAAAAATAGAAGGGATGGAGAATTAGCTTAGTGTAAATACCTTGGATTCAATTTTAGTACCACAAACAACAGCAAAAAACTAATTCATATATCATGCATCCCTGTCAGACTTAGGTGTAAAGGAGCTCTTGTACCCACATCCTGTGGGAGATGGGAGAGGGCGCTGAGCCCCATTGTCTTCTTCCATTTGTGACACTTGATATATAGTTGCAGTCACCCCTTCACCCCCAGCGTAGCCTTCCAGAACTAACACTGATCACTGCTGCTGCCACCTTTGGTTTTTCCTCTGTCCTGGAGCATCAGCGGTTCTGATTAGAGTGTCACAGATGGTCCAGAGCAACAATCTTGTGCCTGTTCTCTTCTCTACAACTTTGCATTTGCTGTCAACATAGCAAATGTTCTGAGAGTTGTGTAGCAGAGAACCAGGTTTGTTTTGGTAACTAAAGAAAGAAAACCCATTCTTCAAAGAATACTTACTGATATCCCAGACTATGCTGTAGAGTACTTTCCTTATGTCTTCAACAAAAAAGAAAGGAAGAGAGAGACCGGGTGGCAGAGGGGAGAGAGAGAGAGAGAGAGAGAGAGAGAGAGAGAGAGAGAGAGAGAGAGTGTGTGTGTGTGTGTGTGTGTGTGTGTGTGTGTGTGTGTGTGTGTGTGTGTGTGTGGTGTGTGTGTGTGTGTGGTGTGTGTGTGTGTGTGTGTGTGTGTGTGTGTGTGTATTGCTTTCAAATTGAACCTAGTGGCTCTTCCATGCTGGGCAGTCACTCTACCCTCAGCTATATCCCCAGACCCTGAAATTCTCTGAGAACTAACTATGCTGAGAGAGATTTCTGACTTTAGGACCAGTTTTGCCCCCCTCTAGTGAGTATTTGCCTTTTATAGCAAAGTTAGAGACTGATAACATTTGTTTCAAGTTGCCAAAATCATGACAGACCGTCCATGTTTTTGACTTTTGAAGTAAAGTAAACTTCGCATGTTTTCCGTTTCTGAACTCTGAATTCCTATGTACTTTTGTTTCCACCCCCTTTCCCATCCTTCTAGGTTAAAGATGAAAGAGGAAGAATGGCGAGAAGCTCAAAGAGGATTTAACAAAGTGTGGCGAGAGCAAAATGAGAAGTACTATTTGAAGTCTTTAGATCACCAAGGCATCAACTTTAAACAGAATGACACCAAGGTCTTGAGGTCAAAGAGCTTACTGAATGAAATAGAAAGTATTTATGACGAGGTAAACTGGGAAGGGGGTTTACATGTGTAAATATTCAAGTCTTTATGCTCAGCATAGATTTGGTTGCTTGAAATTCTTTATTGATTCCCTTCAAGACCTGCTGATTCTTTTTTTTTTTTTTTTTTAATTATCTTTATTGGTACATTAAATATACACATCATGATTGCACTCCAAGACCTGCTGATTCTTGATCATGAATGTCATCAGATTTTTTATTCCTGATCCTACCATTTCCAGCCTAAGCCTAACCCTTCTACTTACCCTGTTTCATTAATTTCCTAATTTCTCATCACCTCCCAGTTCTTCTGCCACTTCTCCCACCGTCTAATTACCTACAACAGTGCCTTTATTTGTGTAGACCGTGTCAGCTAACAAAATTTAAAAACTAACCAGTGGTTCCCAGATTGTTTTTGTCAGTGCTGTTACTTTGTCACTTTCCATAGCCCTAGACCTTGTGTCATGTCTTCTGTATTCCAGAATTTTAAAAGATAATTTCAGTTCTGTCTCATTGTCTCTGTATGTCATCACAGTCTCTAAGGTACTATTCTTTTTTCATCTACCTTTTTCTGGGAGAGACTCAAATATTATTGTTAAGGTCAGTTCCTGCATTTTGAGTTGAGCAGCCATTGCAGTTACTTCTGGTGTGGTCCAGGTTTGCTGCCGCTATTAACATTCGCGAATTCTTTTGTGTCTTCTGTCAGCGGCAAGAACAGGCTACAGAAGAGAATGCTGGCGTCCCTGTTGGCCCTCACCTCTCATTGGCATATGAAGACAAGCAGATCTTGGAAGATGCTGCCGCTCTGATTATCCATCATGTAAAGAGGCAGACGGGCATTCAAAAGGAGGACAAATACAAAATCAAGCAGATCATGCATCATTTCATTCCAGATCTGCTCTTTGCCCAGAGAGGTGACCTCTCGGATGTGGAGGAAGAAGAAGAAGAAGAGATGGATGTAGATGAAGCCACGGGGGCAGCCAAGAAGCACAATGGTGTTGGGGGCAGCCCCCCAAAGTCCAAGCTCCTGTTCAGTAACACAGCAGCTCAGAAATTAAGGGGGATGGATGAAGTGTACAACCTCTTTTATGTCAATAACAACTGGTATATTTTTATGCGACTGCACCAGATTCTGTGCTTGAGGCTGCTTCGGATTTGTTCCCAAGCTGAACGGCAAATTGAGGAGGAGAATCGAGAGAGAGAATGGGAGCGAGAGGTGCTGGGCATAAAGCGAGACAAGAGTGATAGCCCTGCCATCCAGCTTCGTCTCAAGGAGCCTAGTGAGTGCAGAGGCTGTGGGTGTGAGGAATGTGTGTACGCAAAAGACCTACACACGCACGGGGCACGGGGGTGACTACCTTGGCTATGAGTAGGGATTCAGATCTTAGCTCTGCTACTTTCTGACTGTGTGACCTTACTTAAACACAATAAGCCTGTTTGATTGTAAAATGTAGGAGCTAACTTTACGGGGTCTCTGAGTGAACTAGGAAATATGTGTAGAATGCTATGCAGTGCTTGGGATGTGGATGCTCAGGCATTGTTTGGTGCACATCAGGGGTAGGAATCAGTTACCCAAGTGGCAGATTTCTGAATTACTGCCCAGTGTTTTAAAGGACAGAGAGATTAAAATTTAACAATCCCTTCTCATTCTCTGACAGAAGATGCATTGCTACTTACTCATGCCTGAGACAATCAGATTTTTCTCAGCCATTTACTCAGACTTCTCTTTAGGAGGATCATGGCTCCTTTCTAAGTAGAAATAGTTGCTGAGGAGATTTGAACTCGATGCACAGAAAACGCAGAACAGGAATAAAGATAAGAGATTTCAGGAAAAAAAAAGGGAAATGAAACCATCCTGTGGTTCTAAGTAAATTCTGGGCTGCCTGCCTCCATAGTACAGTTCCCTTCATAAATAAGGTACTTAACTCTGGGAGCTGAAATGTTTTTTCAAGAGGCTGTTCTATTGGGCTGTTCAGGAACTAGCAAAGCTGAGGAGTGTTCATTCTTTATTTTTAATGAGTGACTCATGCACTGGTTTTGTATCTTCTGAAGAGCTAATGGCACTGCAAGTTAACGCTAAAATCTTTTTCTTGATTAATCCTGGTCTGAAAGAGACAAATTTTGGACCTAAGCATAAGTGATCCCATCTGCTTTGTTAAATGTTAGAGACAGAAGCTGAGCTCGGCAATGCACACCTATAATCCCAGCACTCAACAGGCTGAAGATTTACTTGAGTTTGAGGCTAACCTGAACTAAACAAAAGTTAGAGACAGAAATTATCTAATTATGGCATTGACTATTTACTTACCCTGGTATGAGCTTGCACAATTTGCCTCAAACTCATGGTTCCAGGTCCCACACTGTCTGGAGCTTCCATGTACTCATATGTGGTCTGGATCCTAGCTTTATTCCCACATAAAGTCATTTTTCACAGCCGCTGCCTGTTTCTTTCTTTTTTTTTTTTTTTTTTGTTTTTTTTGTTTTTCGATAGGTATTTTTGAGACAGGGTCCTCCGCTATGTAGTTCAGGCTGGCCCTGAGCTCAGCCTCAAACTCACATCACAGCAATCCTCCTGCCTGTGCCTCCCGAGTGCTGGGATTACAGGTGTGAGCCACCATGCCTGGCACTGTGGTATGTGGTACTGATTGCTGCTGGGCATGAGTCTACACACCCAGTATTGTATGTGGTTACCGAGGATCAAACCTGGGTCCTTGCGCTTGTAAGACAGGTGCCGGAATCACTGAGCTAAATCCCTGGCCTCTGCCACTGCCTATTTCAGAGACTATGTGCATATCTGTTCTGTGGGCTCAGATAAATGATACTCTGTGACAAAGCTCAAGGCAGCTGTTCATTTTAAAGAGTTCTTGTCCTGTTTTGCCTAGCTTAATGATTTTATCGTACTTCAGACAAATGGAGATAGACCAAGTTTGCTCTTAGCCTTTTTTCATGTAGCCAATTAATTGTTTTCTTTATATAATTTCTTTAATGTCTGTCAACTTTTTATTGAGGTGCAGCTCATGAAGAGAAAAAACATACATATATGAAAATCTTACACTTCAGTGAAATTTTCCACAGTGAACACTGGTATTCAAGAAAGGTCAGGAGAGACCACCACCAAGACCCCATAGCCTCTTTGTGTCACTGTCTTGATTTCTGACACCAGAGTTTAGTTTTCATGCTTCATATATGGAGCTTATTTTACTAAGCTTAAGATCCCACTTTCCCCAGTCCTTATACCCTCTGCCTGTTGCCTCCTGTCTCTTTAATAAGATTCTTCCTCGCTGGTGGATGAAATGATTTATGTGCAGCAAGTACAGATCATTTAATACAATTTGTGAAGTATAGTGTTGCAAATCGGATTTTAAACAAAAAGACTTTGACAAATGTAGATTACTTCATTATTCATAGAGAATTTAATTTGTACTCTTATTCTTCTGTTCCCGAGCGAGTTCCCAATGCTAGTATACAGCTGTGCCTGCCCTTTTGCTCTGCTTCATTAAAATAGCACTATGAGCAAGTGACTCGAGGGGGATGTGCTTATGCAGACCAAGAGCCCACCACTTGGAAGGACCTTCTCCCTGGAGTGTTCATTATGTCCATCATGCAGAACCTGGCAGTGCTGTTGGGTCTCTTTCTCACATGGGCAGAGTTGTAAAGCACTCTTGGGATACACAGCCTGGTGACTGATGTCACCTGTCAGGTTTCGGCTCTGTCTACAGGGATCAGTTTGGAAATGGCACGAGTAGCTACTTTTATCCTTCCATATGCTAGAGGGCAGCTGTGGGATTTGCCCAGTTCTTCATCCCTGATCTTTTCTGACCATGTGAAACTTCACCTGTCCCATCTTTTCCACAGTGGATGTTGATGTGGAAGATTATTACCCAGCTTTCCTGGACATGGTGCGGAGCCTGCTTGATGGCAACATAGACTCATCACAGTATGAGGATTCGCTGAGAGAGATGTTCACCATTCATGCCTACATTGCCTTCACCATGGACAAACTGATCCAGAGCATTGTCAGACAGGTGAGGACATGGTCAAGGTGAGGGTTGGTAACAGAAGAGCTCTGTCACCTGATGGTGGCTCAGGCAGAGAGCGAAGACACCATATCTTTGGGGAAGGGAAGTGTAAAGTTAAGGTGCAGTGTGACTTCTACTAATGAAGTGGTCATTCTGGCCACTGCAGTGGCTTCTGTGCTATCAGTGTGCCCTTGAGGTAATGTGAAGCCCCACTTGGGCCTTCACTTGCTGGCTACCTGTAGAGAAGACCTTGCCTCCTGGCATCTAACCAACCTGTCCCATATCTTATCTGTGAGGAATAGACATTTCCTCATCTTTTCTATAGATGCTGAAGATTCTGTATACTTGCTGCATTAAAAATTGGAAGTTGTTTTTACTAGGAAAGGTTTTAATGTAAGTTTTCATCTTACATAATACTTTTTCTTACTTTTATGTATCTAAGGTTCCCTCTGAGTTAAACATGTTAGGTTTAGTGTTTTGTTCCTGCATGTTCTATAAACATGTTCTTCACAACATTGATGTTACAACAAATAACTTAAAACAGACTGCTATGATTTCTATTCTTTGGCTTTTCAGTTCTGATCTTACAGTCTATGAGTATATAACTTTGATAAAATGACACAATAAAAAATAAATTCTTATTCTAGAATTTGGCTTATTCTAGAATTATGGCTGCTATAAAAGAAAAAGCTACTTGTTTGGTTTATTATTAAAATAAAATATTGAATTCTTTGCAAAGTTCCAGCATTTTGCCTTATGTTTTTTTTTTTTTTAAGTCAGGGTCTCACTATGTAGTTTACACTGGCCTTGAACTCATCATCCATCAGAGGCTGTCTTCTTTGAACTCATGTGTATTCTCCTGCCTCAGCCTCCCATGTGCTGGGATACTGCCATGTTCCACTACACCCTGCTTGCCTTCCTTTTGGAAGGATGTGTACCTCTTAGCCTACCCAATCAGGACAAGGGCAGGGCCAGGGATTTAACTCGGTGGTTCTGGCACCTGCTTTGCAAGCAGAAGTGCCTGGGTTTGATCCCTGGTAACCACATACAACAAAGCTAGGTGTGGTGACTTACGCCCACCAGCAGTCAGTACCACATACCACAGTGCCAGGCGGGTGGCTCAAGCCTGTAATCACAGCACTCAGGAGGCAGAAGCAAGGGGATTGCTGTGAGTTCAAGGCTGAGTTCAGAACCTGCCTGAACTACAAAGCAAGACCCTGTTTCAAAAAAAAAAAAAAAAAGACTAGGTTAGAGCTCACTTAAGTGACTGGATCTGAGGTATTAAAGATTTAGCAGTCAGGGGGCCGGGGAGTTAGCTCAGTGGTTCCGGCCGCCTGTCTTGCAGGCGCAAGGACCCGGGGTTCATCCCCGGTAACCACATAACAATACTGGGTGTGGAGACCCACACCCAGCAGCAACCAGTACCACATACCACAGTGCCGGGCGTGGTGGCTCACGCCTGTAATCCCAGCACTCGGGAGGCAGAGGCAGGAGGATTATGATGTGAGTTTGAGGCTGAGCTGAGGGCCAGCCTGAACCACAAAAGCGAGACCCTGTCTCAAAAAAACCTTAAAAAAAAAAAAAAAAAAAAAGATTTAGCAGTCAGCTTCATCCTAAAAATTTAAAAAGTTCTTCCCATAGGGTGGCTGACCAAGATCATCATACAAATGCAGTCATTTCGGAGAGAAAAATCCTATTGATCTTCTAATTTTTTAGAGCACGTGACATTTTAAAAAAAAACAACATACTACATTTACCCTGAGCTGCTTAAGCATTTACTGTTGGTACAGCCAAGAATAAAGTCTAATTCCACCAGTATAACCACTTTAAAAGAAAGCCAGTAAAACCTACTTACTTTTTATAAGCCTGAGGTTATTTTTGAAACAGTAGATATAATTAGTCCTTTTATTAGAAGCTTCTGGTTTTGAGTCCTTAGTATGTACTGTCTCAATCAGTACATGAAAAAAGTTTTCTCCAGAATACCCCACAATAGTGAGTTTTTTTTTTTTTTTTTTAGGTTTTTTGAGACAGGGTCTCGCTTTGTGGTTCAGGCTGGCCCTGAGCTCAGCCTCAAACTCACATCACAATCCTCCTGCTTCTGCCTCCCGTGTGCTGGGATTACAGGCGTGAGCCACCACGCCCGGCACTGTGGTATGTGGTACTGGTTGCTGCTGGGTGTGGGTCTCCACACCCAGAATTGTTATGTGGTTACCGAGGAATCGAACCCGGGCCCTTGCCCTTGCAAGACAGGCGCCGGAACCACTGAGCTAACTCCCCGGCCCCCATGAGTTTTTGTTTTTGAGATTGGGTCTTGTTACATAGTTCAGGCTGGGCTTGAATTCACTATGTGATGCAAGCTGCCCTTTAAACTCAAGGTGATCGTCCTGTCTCAGCCTCCCAAATGCCAGAATCACATCCATGCAGCACAACACCCAGTGCAGAATACTCCAGATAAGTGAGTTGTTTTTTGTGTTTATTTTGGCATTTTTTTTAAGGTTTTTTTGAGACAGGGTCTCGCTTTGTGGTTCAGGCTGGCCCTGAGCTCAGCCTCAAACTCACATCACAGCAATCCTCCTGCCTCTGCCTCCCAAGTGCTGGGATTACAGGAGTGAGCCACCACACCCAGCACTGTGGTATGTGGTACTGGTTGCTGCTGGGGTGAGTCTCCACGCCCAGTATGATACGTGGTTACCGGGGATGAACCTGGGTCCTTGCGCCTGCAAGACAGGCACCGGAACCACTGAGCTATATCCCCGGCCCTATTTTGGTATTTTTTGAGACAGTCTCACTTTGTAATTCAGGCTGGCCCTGAGCTCACTGTGGCCCAGATGAGCCTCGAACTCACAGCAGTTCTGCTTCTGCCTCCTGAGTGCTGGAATTACAGGCATGAGCTACCATGCTTGGTGTTGTGGTACTGATTGCTGGTGGGCATGAGTCACTACACCTGGCATTGTTGTATGTGGTTACCAGTGATAGAACCTGGGACATTGCACTTGCAAGGCAGATGCCAGAACCTCTGAGCTAATCTCCAGGTCATCCCAGATAACTGAGTTTTTAAAGACACATTCAAGCTTTCATTTTAACTCTTCAATTGAAAAAGCATCTCTTCTTTCACTACCTTCTGTCCATCTGCCCCATTCTTGTGCTCTTTTCAAATAGGAGGGTTACTCATAGTTTCTCTGGATTTGTAGTTCTACTCTTAGAAAAGATTCAAGGAGAAGCAAGTTGGCCAAAAAGTGGATATGGATAGGGAGTAAGTGACATATCTTCTTTGATAAGAGAGACAGATCAGGAGGAATATGTGTGTGATAGATAGCATGCTTTAGATATCCTTTTCAACCACCTTTTTTTTTTTTTTTTTGAGACAAGGTCTCACTTTGTGGTTCAGGCTGGCTCTGAGTTCAGCCTCACACTCACATCATAGCAGCCTCTGCCTCCTGAGTGGTGGGATTACAGGCGTGAGCTACCATGCCCGGCACTGTGGTATGTGGTACTGGTTGCTGGTGGGCGTCAGTCTCCACACCCAGTATGGTATGTGGTTAGCTGGGGATCGAACCTGGGTCTTTGCACTTGCAAGCTTGCAAGACAGGTGCCGGAACCACTGAGCAAAATCCCTGGCCCCACCCACCTTTCTTGTTTACTGTGTCCTATGCCATTGGTCATAATAAGCATTATGTTAATGATATCCAAATCCCTATACACTGAGTTCAGTTTGCTTAATGATTTGCAGTGGCTTGAGTCACTGCCCTTTCTACTACCCTCAATTACTCACTCTTCTGACTTGCCCTGTGTCCAGTTACCTGTCTTGTCTGTCTGTCTGTTTCTCTCTATATGTGTGTGTGTATTTAATGTGTTGACTTATTAGTAACCCTTTTTAAAATGGTATCTTAAAAAGAGGGGCTTAATACTTAGGAGAATTTCAAAATTAGATTGATATTCAGATTAACATTTTGTGTTCTCATCTGTTTTTCACAACTTATGCTTTTGAGGGGTAAAGTTTCATTTAAGAATTTTATTTCAAAATAGAAATAATGGGCTGGGAATGTACCTTAGTAGAAAAGTGCATACCTAGCTCCTGTGAAGCCCTGGATTGACCCCAGCACACACAGAAAAAGAACACAAAACATGTGCAACTTAAGTACTATTACTTGCTGTTAAATTTAGAATAGTTAACGGTGTATCTAGTAAGAATATTGACTTAAGGTCAGGATGCGTAGCTGTGCATCCCAGTTCTGCTCTTTCAGCTGAAAACCCCTAACAGTTAATTTAGCCACTATTCCCTACATACCCACTGAACTTGATTTTACATGAGGACTAGGAGATAAACATGAGGTCTGTTTTCATGGTTCTCTAAGCTTCCTCCTTGTCCTCAACAGTTTTCTCATCTAATGTGTACATTTGCCTTATAACAGCATCCTCTCTTTCCAGCCTGCTTCCCAGGGAGTTGTAAAGATCAGATATGAATATGTGTGTAAATCATTTTTAAATGCCATACAACTGTGAACCATGAAAAAAGGTTTAAAGATCCTTAGAATTTATTTTCCTTTTTTGGCACTGGTGTTCCAACCCAGGACTCAGAGCATGTTAGGCAAGTGCTGTACTACTGAACTGCACTCCCCTCCTGCTGTTAGGGTTTAAGCCTAAAATACTCCCCAGAAATATGTGTTCAGATGTGGAGCTTTTCAAAAGTGAGTAAATCGTGGAGGTGCTATACTCAACAGTGGATTTTTCTATTGATAGGTTAGTAGCCAGGTGTGCTGTTAGGAGGTAGGGTTTGGCCAGAAGTGGATCACTGGGGTCATGACAAGGCAGGGTGTATTTTTGTCCCTGGCTCCTTCTCTCTGTCTGTTCCCCACCTGCCATGGGTTGAGCAGTTTTCCACTGCCGTACCCTTCTGCCCTGCTGCTTCTGCATTGAAGCATTGTTGCTGCCAACCAACTATGGACTGAACCCATGGAAACTTATGAGCCAAAATAAACCTCTCCTTTAAGTTGGAAGTGCTAGGTATTTTGTCACAGGTGATAGACCTGGTTTTGCTTTTAAATAGATGTGCACAATTTACTCATGAACCACTGATAGTAGTTGAAGAAAAATTACCTTGCTTTTTGAGTCCAGTGACTGGAAGGCAGGGAGTAGTGTTTTCTTATTCACTGACATCTGCATTTGCTTGGTTCCAGCTGCAGCATATTGTCAGTGATGAGATCTGTGTGCAGGTGACTGACCTTTACCTGGCAGAGAACAACAATGGAGCCACTGGGGGCCAGCTGAATACACAGACTTCAAGAAGCCTCCTGGAGTCCACATATCAGCGGAAGGCCGAGCAGCTCATGTCAGATGAGAACTGCTTTAAGGTGAGCGCTGCTTATATGACACAGGACCTTGCTGGGGAGAGTGAAAGTCTTAGGACGCTAGCAAAAGGCAAAGCTGTGTATTTTGACTAACTGATGCCATGCCTATGACTCCTAAGAGTTCTGATGGGCTTGTCAGAGAGAGCACAAAGAACATGGACAAGTGAAAGTAACTGTCTCCTCTAGACAGTCTAGCAGACTGCTTTAAAATAATTTGTTATGGTATGTTATGTTTACTTTTTTTTTTCTGGTTTTACACTGAACTTTTATCAGAGTGTTTGTATGTGAAATCCATGGTCATTGTTTTCCAAAAAATCGAATACTCAAATAACAACGACAACAAAAATTTTTCCCAGAAATAATCACTGATAACATTTATGAACTTTGCTTGTGATTTTTGTTCTGTTTTGTGAGACAGTCTCACCATGTAGTTCAGACTGGCTTTAAACTCACTGTGTAGCCTAGGCCTTATGCTTACTGTGATCTTCCTGTCTCAGCCTCCTGAGTGCTGAGATTACAGGTTTAAGCCACCACACCTAGCTTTTCAGCATCTTTTTTGTGGCTGTTTATATTTCATTTTATACAGACTTAATCTACATCATACTGGGTATTTAGATTGTTTCCAGAAAAAAAGTTGATGTCCAACCCACTGTGGGAATTGGTTAATTTGCAGGCCATTGTGAATACTGTATAGCACATTTTGTACTTCTTAAAAATTATCCTTACAAATTAACTATAAAGGCTGGAGATTTAACTTAGTGGTTCTGGCATCTGCCTAGAAAGCACAAGGTCTGGAGTTCGATCCCTGGTGCCACATGTCACAATACCGAGCATAGTGGCTCATGCCTATAATCTCAGCACTCAAGAGCAGCGAGAGGCAGGAGGAGGATTGATGTGAGTTCGAGGGTAGCCTGGGCTACATAGTGAGTTCAAGGCCAGCCTGAACTACAAAGCGAGACCTTGTCTCAAAAATTTTTTTTAATTATAGGGCCGAGGATTTAGCTGAGTGGTTCCAGCACTTGCAAAGGTCGTGAATTTGATACCTTTACCAATATATATATATATATTTTTATATATATATATATATATATTTTTATATATATATATATATATATATATTTATACAGGTGACAGGTGGTGCTTGTTGCCTATGCCTTTGCACCCTGGGAGGCTGAGGCAAGAGGATTCCAAATTGGAGCCCAGCCTAAGTAACTTAGTGACTTAGATTCTCTCTCAAAATTAAAAAGGACTGGGGATGTAGTTCATTTCACAAAGATTAAAATTATAAAGTGGAGGCCTTCCCCTAATCTGTTTTGGAGGTAGCTGTGTATATCAAGTTTTAGATTTTATTAGAGGTTGGACGTGATGTCTCATGTCTGTAATCCCAGTTTTTGGGAGACTGAGGCAGGAAGACCACTGAGAGTTTGAGGCCAGGTTGGGCTACATAGTGAGATCAAGGCAAGCCTAAACTGCACAGTGAGACCCTGTCTCAAAAAACAAACAAAAATCAGTAAAAATAAGTTTTATTAGCAGATAGAAATGTTTAGAGTTCCTTCAAAGGAGTACTGAAAGCCATACTTGACCTCTGGCTTGTGTGCTGCTTGGCTGGTAAAATCAGGACACTGAATTCTCATTTCCCCCACATCAACTGAGAAGGAAAATGATTCTCAGATTTCTATCCAGGTCCTGGCAGTTTTCTATCTATGTGACGCTGGCAGTTGTTTCATGCAGCAAACTGTCAGGCCAGCCAAGGCATGGAAGTTTCTCGGGCTCAGAAGACAAGCCTGAGAAGCCACATGCCAGTCAGCATTCATCATTGCTGTACCTAGAACACGGCCGAATTTGCTTCTGTCAATATTGCTCTTAAATATTGCCGTTAAATAATGAATTTTTTTGATCCCACAAATAATATTAGAATTTAGAATTTCAAGAACTTCAAATACGTTTGGTGTCATTATCACTAAACACTATTTAAACACTAGGCTTATAAACATGTTTACATTGATTCTTAGGAGTGGTATCATCAGTTGAAAGGGCATTTATATTCTGTAGCTTATTCTGATAAACAATAAAGTTTAATTTTATTTTTTCTTTTCTTTTTTGCAATTCTGGGGACTGAACCCAGAGCCTTCAGAATGCTAGGCAAGCGTTAGACCTGTCAGCTACATCCCCAGACCAAAGTGTTTATTTTTTTAAAGTACTCTTATTAGCACTTAAGTAATTTAAGAAGGGATATACATCATTTTGCCATTAGCAAGGGTGAAATTTTACTTTTATCACTGGTCACCCAGTGATAAACTTCCTTATCTCTTCAGTTGGGGTACATTTAATATACTTTATTGGCTCCCAACTTCCCACAGCTTGAGGAGCTAGGTCAGTGGTGGCAAACCGATGGCATACATACTGCAGCCTGCTGTTTATCGCTGAAAGCTCTAAAAGGTTTGCTATCACTGCGTTAGGTTATAGCTTTGGAAATGGTGTTTGTTTACGCTCCGGCTTGTTACTTGCAGCTTATGTTTATTCAGAGCCAAGGCCAGGTTCAGCTGACCATTGAGCTTCTGGACACAGAAGAGGAGAACTCAGATGACCCTGTGGAAGCAGAGGTATGGTCAAGTGCCCTCCATTTCCTGTGTGGAGCAGAGCTGATTAGGGAGGGACTGGCCGGCACTGACTTACAGAAGACCCAGCTCCTTGGTCCTGTTTGAAGGGTCAGGGCTTAGCATATGTAGGGTGTTTCAGCCATGTCATAGAGTAAGGGGAAAGACTGCCTGTGTGTGGCTTTCTGGCCATCTCCCCTAAAAGAATCTCATGATTGGCAGCATTAATGTCTTTTTCCTTTCATGTATAAAACAAATGGGACATTTTGGGGGGGTATCCTTTTAATTGTCTTGCTCACTTTTTATGGGGCCAGATGAAGACAGGAGTTCTCAGCCCGAACCAGACAGAAGTGATTAGCAGTGTGCCTGGCAGAGGGGAAGCACTGGTGGTGTGTCTTAAGATTGGGACATAGAAAAGGAAAACTGTTTGGTACAAATACTGAGTTTAGTTGCCAAATCTTTTCTTTTATCCTTTTCCTTCCCATTCTTCCTTCCTCCCTTCCTACCTCCCTTCATCTTTGAGAGCTGTGAGAAGTCCAGGTTTTCATGTGGAAGTAACTGATTTTTCAGACATTTTCTTCTATACGTTTTGTTCTGTAACAAAACCCTCTGTGAGGAAGCAAAACTTGTCACTTACACCCATTTATCATTTCTGATACATAAGCATCCAGAAAAACTCGTTATCTTGCTGGCTAAAAGAAATTTAAAATCTGGGCCAGGGATTTAGCTTAGTGATTCTGGCGCCTGTCTTGCAAGCGCACGGGCCTGAGTTCAATCCCTGTAACCACATACAATACTAAGCGTGTAAACTCATGCCCAACAGCAATCAATACCACATACTACAGTGCCGGCCGTGGTGGCTCACGCCTGTGATCCCAGCACTGAGGAAGCAGAGGCAGAAGGATTGCTATGATGTGAATTTGAGGCTGAGCTCAGGGCCAACCTGACCTACAAAGCAAGACCCTGTCTCAAAAAAAAAAAAAAGGAAAGAAAGAAAGAAACTTAAAATCTGTGTTTTAATACCAATAGCAAACATCATTAGGGAAAAATATTTAATCTTGAACTTATAAACATTGGAATTTTAGTAATAGCATTTACTAGACTGAGGAGGGTGTTGCTCAGTTTTTATTACCTTTTCTATTTCTACTTTTATTTCCTATCCCAGCGCTGGTCAGACTATGTGGAGCGCTACATGAATTCCGACACTACCTCCCCTGAGCTGCGTGAGCATCTGGCTCAGAAACCAGTTTTTCTCCCAAGGTGAGTGCACTGGGTCATGCTGTGCTACACACACTCAGGCATGGCTGAGGAGTGGAGAGTCCGTGATTTTAAAGTTCTTGGCTCCCACTTTTTAGCTCATTTGTTCTCCCTGCCAAGGATGCTGGGTTCCAGGTTTGTGTGGCTGTTAAAACTTCTGGGGCCGGGGAGTTAGTTCAGTGGTTCAGGCACCTGTCTTGCAAGCGCAAGAGCCTAAGTTCAGTTCCCCGGCAACCACATACCACAGTGCTGGATGTGGTGGCTCCTGCCTGTAATCCCAGCACTCGGGAGGCAGAGGCAGGAGGATTGCTGTGATGTGAGTTTGAGGCTGAGCTCGGGGCCAGCCTGAACTACAAAGCGACCCTGTCTCAAAAAAAACTTCTGCTTCCTGGATTGAGCATCCATGTCAGGGAAGGAAGAGTTGTAGAGCACCTACAGGAACAAAGCAAATCAGCAAAAGGAAAAAGTGCCTGCAGCACAGTCCTCTCCCTGTGAGGTCATGTGAGATGTGTGTGAAATACTGTATACCAGGGAAGTTTGTTTGTGGCGTGGTGTCAGGTGTCATTTTTATTGAATGTTAAGTAGGGATTCTTTCTGGCATGAACCAAAATTCCAGACTCTGAGAAGAAAAACAGATTCTTGGCATAAACCAGATAGTTTGTATAAACAGTTTAGTGTAATTAATCGCTTATATGATTTTGAGAGTGGCAGAAAGTCCCTTAAAATTTAAGATCCTACTTCCCAGCTAGGGACTGAACTTCTAAGCAGAACTTTTAAAAAGCTCATACAAGGTCCCAAGTTCAGTCCTTGGTAATTACATACCACAGTGCTGGGCATGATACCTCATGCCTGTAATCCCAGCACTCAGCAGGAAGAGATAAGTGGAATGGTGTGAGTTCGAGACTTGCCTGAGCTACATAGTGAGCTCAGGGCCAGCCTGAACTACAAAGTGAGACCCTATCTCAGAAAAATTTAAAAAAAAAAAAAAATCGAGTCCTAAAGCAGAATTATAGTGGATAAATTCAGACAGAAGCTTAAAAGTTTAAGGTCAAAGTAATTAATACTGGCTACCACTGTCAAAGCCAAAAGCCATTTAGAGAATTGGAGGTAAGGGATGATTGAGGATTGCTACTTTTTATACTATCTTTGGAGTTTACATCTTTTTCTAAATAATGAAACCACTAAACATTTATGTGTATATATATAACTAAAATTGTGGGACTGGGGATTTAGCTCAGTGGCTCCAATGCCTGTCTTGCAAGCACAAGGGCTGGGGTTCGATCCCTAGTAACCACATACAACAAAGCCATATGTGATAACTGACACCCACCAGCACTTAGCACCACATACTACGATGCTGGGCATGGTGGCTCACATAATCCCAGCACTCGGGAGGAAGAGGCAGAAGGACTGTAGAGTTCTAGGCTGAGTTCAGGACCAGCCTGAACCACAAAGCAAGACCCTATCTCAAAAATAAATAAGGGCCGGGGATATAGCTCAGTGGTTCCGGTGCCTGTCTTGCAAGCGCAAGGACCTGGGTTCGATCCCCGGAAACCACAGAACAATACTGGGCGTGGAGAATCACCCCAGCAGCAACCAGTACCACATAGCACAGTGCCGGGCGTGGTGGCTCACACCTGTAATCCCAGCACTTGGGAGGCAGAGGCAGGAGGATTGCTGTGATGTAAGTTTGAGGCTGAGCACAGGGCCAGCCTGAACTACAAAGCGAGACCCTGTCTCAAAAATAAATAAATAAATAAATAAATAAAAATAAAAAATAAATAAAATAGTGGTGGCCTATGCCAATAATCTTGACATTTGGCATTCAAGGAGGAGTTGCTAAGCAATTTAAATTAATAAGGGCTGGGGATATAGCTCAGTGTGAAGGCTTTGGGTTCAGTCCCCAGTACCACATAACAAATGAGAAGTTCTCTGAAAGTATAGAGTAAGGAAAACAATTTGGTAATAGTTATTGGCATCTCATCTAGACAAACCCTTATCCTGTGGGGCTTTTGCTTTTTAGAAATCTGCGGCGGATTCGAAAATGTCAGCGTGGTCGAGAACAGCAAGAAAAGGAAGGGAAAGAAGGAAACAGTAAGAAGACCATGGAGAGCGTAGATAGCCTGGATAAGCTGGAGTGCAGATTCAAACTGAATTCCTATAAGATGGTCTATGTGATCAAGTCAGAGGACTACATGTATCGAAGGACTGCCTTGCTCCGGGCTCATCAGGTGAGAACCAGTCACAGGAATTTCTGTCCCTTCTGCTTTCCCAGCCAAGGTCAGGGAAAACCCAAGATTTTCAGATTGTTCCTGTTCCTTTATAAAATCTTCTTGCCAGGTGTGGTGGCACATGCCTTTAACCCCAGCTCTGAGGAAACTGAGGAGCGAGGGTCACGTTGAATTCAAGGCAAACCTAAACCTCATAGTGAGACCCTCCTCTTAGAAGTAAGAAGTGTTAGATAATGAGATATATTTATTTGCTGAGGATTTTGGACTGTACTATAATACTACAATGCTGTGTGCCTTAAAAGAACAGAATTAATGTCTTTAAATTCTGGAAGAAACAAGTCCAAGACTAGTGTTTCAACAGGGTTGACTCCGTCTGAGGGCTGTGAGGACAGCATCTCGGGCTCAGCTGGCAGGCTTCGGTGTTCTGGACCCTCATGCAGTGTTTCTCCTCTGCATGTCTGTGACCTTCAGAAGTTCACATGCTGCAGGAGTAAGGTTAGGACTTGGGCATGGCAGTGTGGCAGTATACACGTTATAGTGTTAGAACTTTCAGAGAAGAAAGAGCCAGTGTACCTTCTGGTGCTGCTTCCTGTGTTTATGTGGAAAGTAAGGCCTGAATGCAGGTTATCTCTATCCCTTCTCATGGCTGGTTTGCCCAGGAGAGCAAATGATATCCCTGTCTGCTCTACTTCTGGTTGTATCCCAGGGCCTGGCAAAATACTCAGTTATAAAAGCATCAAGAAGATATCACGATTGTGATAGGAGGTAAAAAGAGGAAGAATTCATCCAAGCAAAACATCAGTTGTCACTTGAGTCATAAACCCATGGGCCTAAATGTAAAACTAGCAAGAAAGTAGGGTACATGTAGCTAGAAAGGTAGGCAGAGGCCACTTTTGTCTTATAAGCCAAAGTGAGGATTTTTATTGGAGCTGCATTGGAATAGTTACAAAGATGGTTCACCTGTCACAAAAAGAATGGGGAGGTACACAGTTGGAAGACCCTCTGAAGATGTGGTCTAAATGGGACATGGTAGCACCCAGAATATGAGGTTGGCATGGAATCCAGAGAATTAAATTGCAGGTCATGCGTAAAGACAGAATGGGTGGGCTGTGGTCATGGATCAGACACAGCTTATACAAGGGACATCACAGTATTCTGCCAGTTTCATTTGGCTTTTGTTGGGAAGTTTGGAGAACATCTGTTAATAGGAAAGCATTCCTAGGTTTGGAGGCAGATCAAACACTATTGTCTTCAACTGATTAAGATTGAATATTCAAGGGTAAGGTGTGAGGTTCAGTGTGATCGATTCTCATGCCCTGAGTGGCTGCTGATGTTACGATCCTCAGGGATCTTAGCAACTGTGTATGTCTCATGCTGTGTCTTGTGTGTGAGCAGCAGTAAGTATTTGCCAGGCCCATTACTGGGAACTTCCCTTCATTCCTGAGCCGGGGCTCTGCTATAGGATGGAGTCGTGATAGGCTAGGGAGAGTTAGGTGTAAGCACCTTGCTCTGTGCTGATTTGGAAGCAGGCTTCTACTTGTGGTGCTGAAAAAGATGACCAGCAGCTGTAGCTTATTAAGTTTTATCTCAGTTATGTTCAAATAAGCTATGTTGCTATATAAAATGCAGCTTTGTGTTTGTTGAGTGGAGCTCAGTGGTCAGACTAAGCTAGCATGAGCAAGCCCTTGGCTTTGATTCCCCAGCACTGGAAAAAAATTTAAAAGGGTACATTTGTGAAAGCAAGTAAATCTGTATTTTTAATAAACTCTGTGTGATACTAGTGCATACTAAATCTGAGGAAGTACAGAGGTATTCTACTGTGAGCCTGTGTTGACATTTTTCAGGTGTTTTATGAGTTTCCATGTCCTTTTCTGCATTTAGTGGCCATTCTCTTCTCTTCCAGTTTTTCATCTGTGGGCCCTGGTTGCTCTTTGGGGAGTGGAGGGGGAAGGCAGGGTCTCGCTTTGTATTTCAAGCGGTCCCTGAGCTCACTATGTAACCCAGACAAGCCTCCAACTCACAGCAATCCTCCTGCTTCTGCTTCCCAAGAGCTGGGATTACAGGTGTGAGCCACCACACCAGGCACTGTGGTATGTGGTTACTGGGAATTGAACCCAGGCCCTTGTGTTTACAAGGCAGGTGCCGGAACCACTGAGCTAAATCCTTGGCCCTGTTTTTTGTTTTTAAACCAATAATATCTGCAAGTTGGATCCACATTTTTCCTTTGCTGCTTTAGGCCAAAATTAGAGTTTATCTTTGAAGAGGTTATTAAATACTACTTCATTTTCCCTCTTCTCTTTTTTAGTCCCATGAACGTGTCAGCAAACGTCTGCATCAAAGGTTCCAGGCCTGGGTAGATAAATGGACCAAGGAGCATGTGCCCCGTGAAATGGCAGCGGAGACCAGCAAGTGGCTCATGGGTGAGGGGCTGGAGGGCCTGGTGCCCTGTACCACCACCTGTGACACAGAGACCCTGCACTTTGTAAGCATTAACAAGTATCGTGTCAAATACGGCACAGTATTCAAGGCTCCTTAACTGCAAAGCCAGAGAAGTAACTTGAGGTGTGTGCGTGTATGTGTGCACACGTGTGTGTGTGTGTGTGCGTGTGTGTGTGGTCATGTGCACTCACACACTGAAGAAACAAGGAAGATGCCTTTCCAGCCTTCCTCGCCTCCCTGGGACATGGTCACTGGCGCAGCCTGTCACCAGAGTGGGGTACGCCTAAAGAAGGTGGACACCTTGCAAAGCCAGAGCCAGCACTTCCCCAGGGATGGTCGGTGTTGGCTCACCCTGCAGGGGAAGGAAGCCCATACAAGCACAGAGACATGCAGTTGCTTTCCACACCAGCAGAGCTAAGACTCATGTCTCTGGTGACCTGACCCACAATGGAGGAACCAGTGCTACTTATGCTTCGACTGGATGGAGGTGCAGTTACAAAACAGAATGGGGAAGGACTTGGTCAGTTGCATTATAACTGGGATGGTCATGCCTCCTTCTTCCTCCCACCAAGGGAAAAGAGACTGGATTTCTTTAATCCCTTCATCACTTGAGCACATCTCAGATCACCTCTTAGGTTTTATGTGGGACCTGCAGTGGCTTTGGGATTGACTATCTTGTGGATCTGATTCCTAATGAATCCTTGCTGCCCCACCCCTTCTCTCCTCTGGCTCTCAACCTCAAAAAGTTCAAATCAGTCATCCTTTTTAGCTCCCGTGGAACTGTTTTGTACCTGCTTCTTTACTAGTCTCCCTAGTGCCATCCACCAGCTTTACTCTGACACACATGTGCACGTGCGCACACACAATTTTAACTTGTTTTTTTTGTAAATAATGTACATACTGTCAATTTTTTATTAAAAGAAATATGCTTTGATGTGCTAGCGTAACTGCTCTAGCTTCTTGTGTACCATAGTACGATGTGGCTTCAGATTTAGTACCTATGAAGAGATGTACAAGACATTTATTACACTTTTTACCAAAGGGAGTTACTGATGTAGTACTTTTGTGTAAAATTTGTCTTCCACCTTTGCCCCGATTTTTCTTTTTTTCCTTTTCTTTCTTTCTTTTTTCTTTTCTTTTTTTTTTTTTTTTTTTTTTTTTTTTTTTTTTTTTTTTTTTTTTTTTTTTTTTTTTTTTTTTTTTTTTTTTTTTTGGTAAATAAATAAAGCTTGATTCTTTCTTAAGGAATAAACTTTAACCCAAGTCCCTTGTCCTCATCAGAGAGCTCTTGTAAGAAGGAAAGAGTCCTGGCTTCCGTTCCTTCTCCAAGGTACAAACAGGATTTTGCTCTAAGCAGTAATCGTTACTTGCACTTGTCCCAAGTCAAACTATTCCCAGAATTTAAAAATAGACTATCTAGGGTTTTTTGTTTGTTTGTCTGTGGGGTTTTTTACTTCATTTTTATAGTTCAGTTTCCCACCTCTTCAATTATGTAGAAATATTTTATATTTGGATAAATTGTTAAGGTTGTATTTCTGTGCATATTTTTCTTTATGAAGAATGAGGATGAGCAACTTAAAATACCAAACCAGTATTTGAAAATTGTATGTAGGGGGGACCCACTTTCCAGATGTCTCCTCTTGTCCCTCTCAGGCAGGAGATGTCTGTCCCTCAATAAATGAATGACTCCTATCCCTCCCCCTCAAAAAAAAGTTGTGTGCAAATTGTAAGGTAAAATATGCTTGGGACAAGAGGAATTGATACATTTCCATAAGCAACCACAAATGTGATATACAGACACACACGTACACACATAGCTTAAGCTAGCCTTTTTTTGAGCTAGGGTCTCAATATGTAGCCCTCCCTCCGTGGCCTGAAATTGAGGAGATATTCCTGCCTCACCCTCTTGTGGTGGGACTGAGGTCCCCATTATCACAACTAGCATACATTTCAATATGAATGATGAAGACTTTGGTATGATTAGCCTGGCCTTTTAGTAATGGAGTGGAGTTTTCTCCATTTATCACCCTACAGTTGTAATAATACTGTTTTTGTTTCTCTTAATTTGAAATCACCAGTACTATATAAAGAAAAAAAAAAGTTTTTCGGTTCCCAGGTCTTTAAAACAAGGCAGACCTCTGTTTAAGCTTTCTAGCTGCAAGGAAACGAGACTGAACCTAAAGTAGAGGGTGGCACAAAGCTTTGCAGGTACAGGGGGTTGCAGGTGGGCAGGTGTGTTGTATCCTGCATGGACAAGGATAGGCTGTCCCAGCAACAGCCATTCCCCACACTCTTAAGTCAGCTGGCACGGTTTCTGTATAGAGCAGAAAGCTGATTTTTAAGCTACAGTTGGTATTCAGTCCCTAGTTACCGTCTATAATACTGGCGCCCCTAGGAAGACAAAAAACAACTGCCTATAAAGCAACATGAGTGTACACTGAATTTCAGGCTGCCTTGCGCTGTGCCGATCTCCGCCGTGACTGGATTTAGTCCACTAGGTTTTTATGGCGTAGGCAGAGCATTAACAAACCAGTACATCAGAATAGAGCGTGTGACGGGGAAGGGAGGCCCACGGGGGCAAAGCCGCACTCCTCATCCTTTCACACTGCCTGCCCTTCGGGACAGAAACTCCCAACGCTGCCCGGCTCTGCATTTCGCCTCTCCAGGGCTCCAGTCAGACTCGGGGACAAGGAATGACCTTGATTTTGAGTGCTGCTTCAGGGTCCGACCGGATTGATAGCCCAAGTCCACCCGAGGCCCCCCGCCACACTTGCCATTTAGAGATTCACCTGCTGCCTGGCTGCCCGGGTGAAGCAGGAAAGCCTCAAAAGCCTAACTTCGCAGCTTTTAACCATCTCCAGGCTCAAAGTTCAGCCTGCGATTGGGCTTCCGACAGCCGCTAGTGTTGCAACGAAAGCAGCTCGGGCCACCGCTGCCTGATGACGGAACCTTTGGTTCCTGGCCTCGGAGAATGAAGCCTTCCGGAAGCGCGTATAGAGCAGGGCGTGCGTGGCGATGGCGTTGGCAGTGGCAGTGGCGCCGGCCCTGAAGCACTGGCGCACGACCCTGGAGCGGGTAGAAAAATTCGTGTCTCCTCTCTACTTCACCGACTGCAACCTCCGCGGCAGGTGTGGGCAAGGACGGGGCTGGGCTCAGGGATACGCCGTTAGAGGGGTAGTGGAGCTCAGGGAAACACGTCCCGCCCTCCTGCCAGGCTCTTTGGGGACCGGCGCCCGGTGGCCACGCTTGCCAGCTTCCTAACACCCGACCGCCTGCGCTATGAGGACGCAGTGCAGCAAGACTTCTGCCCGGCGCAGGTCGGCGATCGCTTCGGACCCACGTGGGTAACGCCTGGCCTCTTTAAGATCTGTGGCTGGAACAGTGCAGCGACCCCTGCTGGGCGGCTCTGATTACCCGAGTTTCCCCTCTGATCCCTGCTTGGAACACCCCCTAGGTGCACCGTTATTTCCTTTTATCCTCCCTTCCCCTTGTGGCTACACTTAGCTCCTTTCTGGCTGCTGAGTACTTTAATGCAGAGGCTCAGGGCAGGTCTCAAACCTCTGTTGATACTTCAAGGAAGTCAGCCAGGAGGGGCTTCCACCTCTGGCCCCATCCACCTGGCTCTTGTAGGTGGTGGACCTGCTGGTTCCGGGTAGAGCTGATCATCCCCGAGGCATGGGTGGGCCAAGAAGTTCACTTCTGCTGGGAAAGTGATGGAGAAGGTCTAGTGTGGCGTGATGGGGAGCCTGTCCAGGTGAGTGGTCCTCCCCCAGTGCCAGGTTAGACCACATCTGAGCCCTAACAGTGGCTCTGCCTGCTGTGTGGTCCCAGAATCTAGAACTCTGAAAGTTGTCCTTGGGCACCTGTGTAATAGGTCTCTGGTCTCAAACTTTTTTATTCTAGGTAACACAGGGGGGAAATTTTTAGAGTTCTAAATGCTATGAAGTAAAATATTTAGGCTTAAATGCTTTATAATTTTATATGGCTGGTCTTTATGTTCAATTATGGGTTAAGAAACAGGGTCAAGTCTGTAGCTCAGTGATGCTACGTCTACCTGGCAAGTGTAAGGTCTTGAGTTCAATTCCTGGTGCTAAAGAAGAGAAGAAACACATAGATAGAGGTTTGTTTACTGGTTCACACAGCTTCTGTTCCAGACTGGACTATCAGTCTGGGGTTAGGAGCATTATTTCCTGTCCTAGAAGTAGGCAGAGCTTTCCTTCTGTCCCTCTTTGCTTTGCTTCTTTGCTTCCTTCCCTCCTTTCTTCCCTCCCTCCTTTTCTTTCACTAGCACGACTGGTGGCTTAGCCACCTGTACCCACTCCAAGAAGCACTGGGGATGTAGCAGGGAATAAGCCTGTCCCTAGCTTCATGGGGTTTCACTTCGAGGGCGCAGTGGCCACCATAAAGCACAACCAGCACTGCTCGTTCGTCCAGAAATCTTCCCATAAGATCATGTGCTCTTCTGCTAGTGAATAGATGTCATTGGTTGGTCAGGGTGCCCGCTGCCATGAGGTGTGGGGTGCTGCCTGGGAAGGAGGAACCTGGCCCGCTTCTGCTTATGCACCGTTTGAACTGTCCAAAGAGCTGGACCCTATCTTTCTCCTCTGCCTATCAGGGTCTAACCACAGAGGGTGAGAAGACAAGTTATGTCCTGACCAGCAAACTGGGAGAAGGAGACCCTCGGAGGTGAGTGGGTGCCTGACCCCTGGTGGTACTTGAAAGGAGACCTGAGGGACCTCAGAAGCATTGTCGCCTCCAACACAGCTATTGTTAAAGGCTGGTGGAGAAAGTAGTTCTTTTCCTGACTATAAATAGTGTTTACCTTCTTGTGCTAAGTGCAGAGGGCACAGAGAAGTATCTCCCATGGTCTGTCACCTAGAAGATGACGATTACTATCTCAGTGTTCGTATTCTCAGTGTTTTGGGTTTTTTTTGAGACAGGGTCTCACTTTGTAGTTCAGGCTGGCCCTGAGCTCAGCCTCAAACTCACATTACAACCATCCTCGTGCCTCTGCCTCCCGAGTGCTGGGATTACAGGTGTGAGCCACCACGCCCGGCACTGTGGTATGTGGTACTAGTTGCTGCTGGGGTGAGTCCTTACCGAGGATCGAACCCTGGCCCTTGAGCTTGCAAGACAAGCGCTGGAACCACTGAACTATATCCCCGGCTCAGTGTTTTGGTTTTTAAAAAAATTTTATTAGCTGAGTTATATTCTTGATTTTTTTATTACCTCCCCTGGGGGGAGTGCTGGTTATTGAACATAGAGGCTTCCTCAGGCTAGTTAAGCTCCCTACTACTGGGCAACACCTCTAGCTCTGTCTGCTTTGATATTTTGTGCCCTGACTTTTTACAACCCATGATATAACATGGCATCTTATAATATTACCTGAGGAACTTCATAGGCGTTACTAATATTCTTTTTACTTACTGAACACAGTGTTTCAGATACTTCCAGATACTGGGAATATAGTGGGAAATACTGTGTTCCTCAGCAGCAGAGAGACACAGAAATACCCATGTGAGCCAGGCATGAGGCACACAGCACTCTGGGAGGCTGAGACAAGATCACAAATTGGTGGCCAGCCTGGGCAATTTAGAAAGACTCCATGTCACTCCCCTTCCTCCTTCCCCCACACACACACCTGCACATGCACGCACACATTAGAAAGGCCTGGGGATGTAGCTCAGTGTGAAGACCTGAGGTTCACCTCCCAGTACTGCTGAAGAAGGAGAACTCATGTCTGTACACAAACAAGGGCTCTGAAAGTAAATGCTGAGAGCTGAGTGTGGAAGGTGCTGGTGGTGGGAGGAGAGTTGACGGCTTCCCTCGGACCAGGTTACCCTGCAAGGCCTGGAGAGAACAGCTCGTGGGAATGGCCACCCTTGCTGGCTGCTGTAGTTTGGGTTGAAAGAGTAAGTTCTGAAGCTAAGGCAGTACTTTGCTTGGACACATTTGGAAATGCAAAGCGAAGCAGTGGTGTGATCCACAGGCTCCCAAGCCAGGCCACATACTTCCCTGACCAAGGCAGAATACTCAGCAGGACGCAGCTTAGACCTGGGGTTTCTGTCATACACCTGGCCACCATGGGTCTTCCAGGTGGTGGATGCTGGAGGGGTTTGGGCGGGCAGCTGAACGCCTCCTCTGTGCCCCCCCATCCCCTGGCGGTTTCTGCTTGTCACTTGACCTGAGGCTGCCTCCCCACGTTCGTAGCCTGACTCTGTATGTGGAAGTAGCCTGCAATGGGCTCCTGGGAGCCGGGAAGGGAAGCATGATTGCGCCGCCTGACCCTGAGAAGATGTTCCAGCTGAACCGGGCCGAGCTGGCTGTGTTCCACCGGGATGTCCATCAGCTCCTGGTGGATCTGGAGCTGCTGCTAGGTATAGCCAAGGTACTGACACCCCACACACACCTTGGTCACCCTCCAGAGTCTACTGAGGGCATGTTGTTTCCTGGGCCAGATCACTGGGATCCAGGACAGGAAGAGAATTTCCCTAAGTAAAAGGAAATAGTTCTGAGGAGACACCAAGGGGAACCCTGGAAAGTCAGCAGGGCCCAGAGCTGGAGCTGTGCTTGAGAGGAGAGGGGACTCAGGGGCAGAACCTCACTCAGGGCCTCGGCAAGGACAACCAGCGCAGCTTCCAGGCCCTGCACACAGCCAACCAGATGGTGAACGTCCTTGACCCTACCCAGCCTGAGACCTTCCCAGTGGCTCAGGCCTTGGCCTCCTGGTTCTTCAGTCAGCGTGGAGGTGACAGCCAGCACACTCTTCATGCCATGGGGCACTGCCATATTGATACAGGTGGGTATCACGGTTTGGTTGGCTGGGGAGGTAGGAGCCATTGCCCACAAGCCTAGCTGTGCCCGAGAAGCACATGACCCTCTTGGGCCTCAGTTTGTCCACCCGTAAGAAGGGCAAGGGTATTCAGCTATGGGCCCTTCTTGGCACAGCTTAACTTACTCTGCTGCCTCACAGGCCCTATGCCAGAGGCTGGGAGAGCATCACAGAAGTGATGACCATAGCCACCACAACTACGGTGACACATGAGGGGAAATGTGGGGACCCAGGAGAGGCACTTAATCCAACCAGATAGAGAGAGGAAGCAATCGACAAGGGGGTACCTAGACTGTGCCTGCCTGGCAACTGCAAAGCCCTGGATTCAATCCCCAATACTTGTGGGGTGGGGGTGGCATGTGCCATTCCTCAGAGAGAGAAAGGGTGTAGTTAAGTGAGACAGGGCCCAAGCCCTGTGGGTCAGCTCTTTTCCTGTAGGAGTGCTAGTGTGTTCTGAGGCTGTGAGAAATCCGTATTCTCAGCAAGCTTTGTGCGGTGGTGATCCTGATAAGAGTAAAGTTTCTGAATCACAGAACAAGGTTCTCTGTTGTGACACTGTGTAGGGTGTTTGAAGTGACACCTGAGGAGGTCACGGGCTCAGTGGAGTGGATGGCCTGGGCCCTAGCCAATGGGAGGGATAGGATGGCAAGGTGCTGGGACAGGGAAGAGGTGAAGGAGCTCAAGGACCTTGCCACTGTGCACCCTTGTCCTCTCCCTCTCCAGCCTGGCTGTGGCCCTTCAAGGAGACAGTGCGGAAATGTGCCCGGAGCTGGGTGACAGCCCTGAAACTCATGGAGCAGAATGCTGATTTCATCTTTGTCTGCTCTCAGGTCTTGCCCAGGGGACTGCTCCAAGGGGCAGGGAGGGTCCTGGGGCGTCCTCAAGCCCTGACCTCTTATTCTCAGCCCTGCGTGAGGTCTTTGTCACCTCTGGTCCCGGTCTGTCCATCTGTGCCCCACAGGCGCAGCAGCTGGAGTGGGTAAAGAGCTCCTACCCTGGCCTATATGCCCAGCTGCAGGAGTTTGCCCGCCGAGGACAGTTCGTGCCTGTGGGAGGCACCTGGGTGGAGATGGTAAGTGCGCCAGTCTTCCCTCAGTCCCAGTCCCCATGGCAGCGGCCTTTGCCCCAGTGATCAGTCCCTTGGCCCAGTGCGTGACTTTGTGGACCCCACTCCTGCCTTCTCTGTGGCAGAGCTTATTAGTCCCCCAGGCTCTCAGGGAGGTGGTTCTTCCGGATGACAAGCTGGCCTGTTCCAAGCACCACCACAGGCAGATGCACAGTCACACTTGGCAGGAAGTGGGGAGGTGGGCACTTCCAGGGGCCCTGCCTCTCCTGCATCAGGGGTGTGGGGCTGGCCCCTACCTCTGCCTGTCTTCTGCACACTCGGGGTGACCTGCTGCCTCCCTGTCCCTTCACCAGGATGGGAACCTGCCCAGTGGAGAGGCCATGGTGAGGCAGTTCCTGCAGGGTCAAAGCTTCTTCCTGCAGGAGTTTGGGAAGCTGTGCTCTGAGGTGGGCAGGGCTGCCCCCCCCCCCGGCATGGTGGCTGGGCTATCCCAGGGTGCTGGGGGCTGAGGCTGGGTCTGTGTGGTCCCCTCTCTGCAGTTCTGGCTGCCGGATACGTTCGGCTACTCAGCGCAGCTCCCCCAGATCATGCGTGGCTGTGGCATCACACGCTTTCTGACCCAGAAGTTGAGCTGGAATTTGGTGAACTCCTTTCCTGTGAGCACATCCCAGGGTCAAGGTTATAGCAGACCTGTTTACCTCTGCCCGGCTCATCACCAGGGCAGACCACCAGATCCCCCTGAGAAGAGGGGTAGGGTGGGGCTCCGTCACCATCCTGCAGCAGGCAGGGCAAGGTGGCCACCTGGCCTGGTGGGGAAGGGCACTCTGCTTCAGCCTGACCCCCGGGTCTCCTCTGTCTCCATTTCCTGCTGCAGCACCATACGTTTTTCTGGGAGGGGCTGGATGGCTCTCGTGTGCTAGTCCACTTCCCACCTGGTGACTCCTATGGAATGCAAGGCCACGTGGAGGAGGTTAGGAGCAAGCTGGGGTGGCTGAGGACCAAGTGGAGAAGGCTGGCCTGCTGGGCCAGGTAAACCCCCTTTCACCACCCTCTGTCCAGGTGCTGAAGACTGTGACCAACAACCACGACAAGGGGCGAGCCAACCACAGTGCCTTCCTCTTTGGCTTTGGTGATGGGGGTGGAGGCCCCACTCAGACTATGCTGGACCGCTTGAGGCGCCTGAGTGACACTGACGGGCTGCCCAGGTTAGGCCTGGCTCTCCCGTAGCCACCTCAGCACTGCCCTCTCTGCTCTGAGCCTGGCCCGCTGGGGCTCCTCCTGGGTCCCACCGAGGGAGGAGTGGGGAACATCACGGTGGGCAGGGGCCTGAGCCCCACTAGAGGCAGTTCCTAAGTTTCCAGATCCAGCGCTGTGTGAGCAGGGACACCTCTGGGGGTTCCCTGTTGGGGCTGCACCTCTCTCCTGTGGTCTCCCTCAGAGTACAGCTGTCTTCTCCGGGCCAGCTGTTTGAGGCACTGGAGAGGGACCAAGGCCAGCTGTGCACGTGGGTCGGAGAGCTCTTCTTGGAGCTGCACAATGGCACCTATACCACCCATGCCCAGGTCTGCAGTGGGCTGGGGGCAGAACGAGGGCAGAGCCCATCTGCTGTTCTCTCAAGGAGAGATGTGCAAGGGCGGGGAACCTGGGGTGCTGGAGGAAGGAGGGCTGGGTAGACTGGAGCAGGCTGAGGGGTTCTGAGCTCAGGTGGCCCTGGGGTGTTCGGGATATTCAGATTGACCCCAGACTCATGCACCCTCATCCCCTGGACACAGATCAAGAAGGGGAACCGGGAATGCGAGCGGATCCTGCATGACGTTGAGCTGCTCAGCAGCCTGGCTCTGGCCCGAAGTGCCCAGTTCCAGTACCCGGCAGCCCAGCTGCAGGAACTCTGGAGGTCAGCCCAGCATCCTCCTCTGCCAACCCCAGACCCCTCCACCACTGCCGCTGCCACTACCCCATCCCCACCCTGGCCGTCCCCCCCAGGCTGCTGCTCCTGAATCAGTTCCACGATGTGGTGACTGGAAGCTGCATCCAGCTGGTCGCAGAGGATGCCATGAAATGCTATGAAGGTGAGTCCCACTGCCCTCTACAACCTGTGGCTGGGCCCAGTATGTCCCCCGTGAAACACACAGGTCACCCAGACCCATCGCCCTATGACTAGTCCCTCTCTCCGCAGACATCCGTTCCCATGGCAACACACTACTCAACACTGCGGCCGGAGCCCTATATGCTGGGGAGCCTGGGCCCGAGGGTCTTCTGGTTGTCAACACGCTGCCCTGGAAGCGCACAGAAGTGCTGGCCCTGCCCAAGCCTGGCGGTACCGAGAGCCTTGGTAGGAGCAGAGGGGAGGAACCCAGGCCATCAGAGCAGGAAAAGTACCCTCCTCTGGGGGTCCCTAAGGTTCTCGGGTGCCTCATGCTAGAGGATAGGAGGTATATCCTTCATCCTGCCCTGACCTAAGGGAGATGTCTGGCTGGTCAGTGGGTGGCACTGATGGCCGGACCTCACCCCCAGCCCTGGTGACCGTGCCTAGCATGGGTTATGCACCTGCGTCTGGCTCCACTCCCACCTCGCCGCAGCCCCTGCTGCCCCAGCAGCCAGTAGTCGTGATGCAGGAGGTAAGTTCCGCAGCTCCACGAAGGTTGGGGGCCAGCCTAGGAGCTCCTCAGCTGGAGCCCAGGGGATGGAGCTGAGGGCGGGAGCCCCCTGGGTGTGGGAAGCTCCTGCAGGCTCAGCCCCCAAGTCCCTCTCACCAAGACTGACGGTTCTGTGACCTTGGACAACGGCATCATCCGAGTGAGGCTGGATCCAACTGGCCACCTGACGTCCCTAATCCTGGTGGCCTCTGGCAGGTACCAACCCCTACTATCCATTCTTCATGCCTGGCCCCTCTCTCCTTGGCCACAGCAGCTCACTAGGACCTTACTTGGGACCCACCATGGTATGGGGCAGGCTGGGCCAGGACTCCCCTGTCCCTCTTACCCCGTCTCACTCTACTAAGTATGGCTGGAGCCCACAAGGTCATCAAGATGTGAAATGCCAATTCCCTTACCCTTCCAGGGAGGCCATCGCCAAGGGTGCCCCAGGGAACCAGTTTGTGCTGTTTGATGATGTCCCTTTGTACTGGGACGCCTGGGATGTCATGGATTACCACCTGGAGACACGGTATCTCCTGGGCAGGACTTGGAGGGCAGGAGGGAGGTATAGGCTGCCTGGCTCAGTGCCCCTCCATTCCACAGGAAGCCTGTGCTGGGCCAGGTGGGGACCCTGGCCGTGGGCACCGAGGGTGGCCTTCGGGGCAGCGCCTGGTTCCTGCTACAGATCAGCCCCAACAGTCGCCTCAGCCAGGAAGTTGTGCTGGACATCGGCTGCCCCTATGTCCGTTTCCACACCGAGGTAGCTGGGGCAAGGTGGTGGCCACTTTTGCCAGGTGTAGCTGGTGAGAAGGGGTTGGCCCCAGCTGGGGGTTGCTCTCCCTTTCCTTCCCTTGTGCTCCCAGGTGCACTGGCATGAGGCCCACAAGTTCCTGAAGGTGGAGTTTCCTGCCCGTGTGCGGAGCACCCAGGCCACCTACGAGATCCAGTTTGGGCACCTGCAGCGGCCCACACACTACAACACCTCCTGGGACTGGGCTCGATTTGAGGTCTAAGATGGGGATGTGAGGAGGGGGTTTGGGGATGGGAGGAGGGGGTTTGGGACCTCCCTGGCTCAGAGACAGGCTGGTAGGTGTGGGAGAAGAGAAGGAAGAAGACCAGCAGTTGCCTGTGCCAGGTCTTTGGCTAAATGCTGTACTTTCAGTTTGATACTCATGAGGAAATTGAGGCAGACAGGTTGGGTGGCATGTCCAAAGTTTGCTAATGGGGGAGGTGGAGATATATCCTAGTGACAGGTGCACCAGTTGGGGCCAAGGAAGGTAGGGGGGCACCAAGTGGGCATGGACCTGCCGCAGGTGTGGACCCACCGCTGGATGGACCTGTCGGAGCACGGCTTCGGGCTGGCCCTGCTCACCAACTGCAAGTACGGGGCCTCTGCCCGAGGCAACATCCTCAGCCTGTCACTGTGAGTGGGGCCACCGGGCTGGGCTGGCATGGGAGCTGGTTTTCCTGGGCCAGACTTCAGCCCTGCCCTCTCTCGTACTCCAGCCTTCGGGCACCTAAGGCTCCCGATGCCACTGCTGACATGGGGTGCCATGAGTTCACCTACGCACTAATGCCACATGAGGGTGAGTGCCAGGCACACCAGGGCTTTCCTGTGCCCTAGATACCCTCTGCCCTTCTCAGCCTTCAGATAAACCAGCCTCCTGGGACACACTTCAGCCTGGCCCCCACGGGAGGCTCCGTTTTACCATGTGTGTGTCTTTATGCCCAGGCTCTTTCCAGGATGCTGGTGTTATCCAGGCTGCCTACAGCCTCAACTTCCCTTTGCTGGCACTGCCAACCCCAGGCCCAGCCCCAGCTACTGCTTGGAGTGCCTTTTCACTGTCCTCACCAGCTGTCATGCTGGAGACTGTCAAACAGGCAAGCAGAGGGCTATCTGGGTTCAGGGTCTTGGGCTGCCCACGCTCCTGCCTGCCCACTGCCTAACTCCCTCCACAGGCTGAGACCATAACCCAGAACCGCACGCTGGTCCTGCGGCTGTACGAGGCCCACGGCAGCCATGTGGACTGCTGGGTGTATACATCGCTGCCAGTTCAGGAGGCCGTCCTGTGAGTAGAGGTACAGGTGGGGTTGGAAGTGGGAGTACCCCCACTGCTAACACCGATGGTGACCCCAGCTGTTCCACAGCTGTGACCTCCTG
This sequence comes from Petromus typicus, assembly GCA_004026965.1. Classification (NCBI taxonomy): domain Eukaryota; kingdom Metazoa; phylum Chordata; class Mammalia; order Rodentia; family Petromuridae; genus Petromus; species Petromus typicus. Next base: position 45,270 of record PVIR01001085.1, on the reverse strand, counting down.
GAACGTAGAGATCCTGCTGGCCACCTGCCTATTCAAGACTCCTGCCTGAAGGTCACCTTCTCCCCCTTCCAAGTGAGGTCTCTATTGCTTGTGCTCCAGCCGCAGTTAAACTGAGCCTGCAAGTGGTGTTTGTTTGTGCAAGGCTTTGGGACTCAGCTGCCCTGCCCACCTGAAACAAGGACCTGTCACCTCAGACACAATAAACTCTTGGGTCAGCAGCAGCCCTACAAGTAGCTCCTGCTGGCTCTCCTTGGGACCTGTCTTCAGCTTTGGGGAAGTTGGGGAGGGATCTCCCAGGGATTTGGAGACAGGGCTAGATCATAACCTACCCGTGTATGTAAGTTATAGGTAACGCCCAAGGGCCTGGAGACTGTGAGAGGAGAGACAGGCCCTGGGGGGAGGCCAGCCGGGTGTGTTCTGACTGCCCCCATGGAACAGCAGCTGTGACCAGTCAGGGGCAGGTGGAGGGCAGCCACTGGCCTTGAAAGAGCCTGGCCTGAAGGAGCTTGGAGCCTGGGCTAAGACTGCATTTTGTTTGTAATGCGTGCCTCCTAGGGTGGGCTGTCCCTGACAGCCAGAGCCTTGACAGTTGGGGGTTTCATCTTCCTTGCCAAGGTGGTGCTCCTGTCCCCTGAGCTGGCTGGGCAACAGGCTCATTCCAACCTAGCAATCGAACCAGGCATGGTGGCAAATGCCTGTAAGCCCAGCACTGGGGAGGCTGAGGCAGAAGGAATGCCACAGGTTTGAGGCCAGCCTGGATTACATAGTGAGTTCAAGGATAGCCTAAACTACTACATAGCAAGATAGATAGACAGAACAAACCTAGACCTGCAGCCGGCCCAAGAAGTGCCAAAAAAGTACAAATTTATTCACTCATTTAAAAATACTCTATTTTTCCATGTAGGTTTAAAAAATATGGAATATGAGGTTCAATTAAAAACATAACAGTCAAGCAGGAATCAGCCACAGATTGCGGTCACTCAGCCCTTCTAGTGTTGACTGTAGGAACTCAGACAGGCCCTGGTTCCCAGCAAGGCAGCCAAAAGAGAGAGTGCAAGCAGAGACCAGCTAGGAAGCTGCAGGGCCCCCAGACGCCTCAGATGGGGTGTCAGCCTTCTTCTGGGGTCTGCGGCGGCCTGTTGGAGAAGAAGGAACACATGCCGAGGCCCCACACTGGCCTGTCTTGAGAGCATCCCACCCCCACCCCCACCCCCGCGCACGCAAGGGCCACTTGCTCCACCTGCAGTGGCCTGTCGTCTCCTCCTCCTCCCTTTCTCAAGGACTGTGGGGGCTCCTGGGTCACATCGGAGGTCTGGCTTCTCGGGCTTCCGGGTTGCAGTCATCTTAGGAAGGTGTCTTTGGGCCCGTGGTGTCTTAGAAGGGGCCTTGACTGGACCTGGAGGGTGCTGGGCAGAGAAGGCACAAGTCCTGAGAGTCCCTGCTGGGCTTTCCTCAGAGTGCTACAGACTGGTTAGGATGTGCCCACCTCTGTGTCAGGGGCAGACAGCTGGCCAGGAGTCCAGCCCAGGAGCTCCAGCCAGGGGAGGGCTGCAGAGGAAGCAGGGGTTGACAGCATACCTCCATCCCGTCCACAGGTCCTGGCTGGGTTTTCTGGGATTTCTTTTTTCGGGACTTGCCCCCTACAGAACATTGTGTTGCGTCCTCTAGCCACCCACTCCGCAAGGTGGCTCCTTATCATGTACATTAGCAGTTGCTTACCTTTGGGAGCTAGGGGGCCAGGATCTCCCTAAAACAGAATGAGCACAGCTGTGCAATCTAGATATGTTAAAGCAGGAGCAGCTCCCTGCCCCAAGGCCTCTGTCCTCCCCCTAGGGCTGCTTCACCAGTGGGGCACCATGGAAACAATGTGTCCCTGGGGTATCTCTGGACCCCGGGCATCTCCATCCCACTAGCTTCCCTGGCTTTCGGGTGCCTGTGAGAGCAGCAGAGCCCAGACCTGGAACCAGATGGTACGGCCGTTCCGGTCCCGAAGGGAGCTCATGCCCGGCATGCCGTAGCACTGCAGCCAGGCTCGGAATGCAGCAAAGTCTTCCTCCCCGTCCTCCGACCCGTAGCCTTTGCCCCCTAGGGGACACAGGGACCCGGAAGAGGTCAGAGGGCAGAATCCACACAGGAAGAGTGGGACCTCATCCAACGCGGCCCAAACTGCAGCCACACAGCTGTGGTGGGGTCAGAGACAAAGCTCCCCTCCCCTACTCACTGGGCCTTCCCCACTCGGGACCATGGCTTCCCCAGCCTTCAGTGGCTCTGCCTGCCATGTTGCAGCCTCAAGGAGAGAGGTACTGGCCCAGATGTCTGTGAACTTCCACCCCCAGGGAGGGAGCCGGGCCCAGGAGGACAACTGCCCAGGCTGCACAGTAGAGGCTGTCTTGGTTCCGTGGCCTCACCCAGCTGGACCACTTCCTTGGGCACTGAGTGGCAGAGTTCCAGCAGGTCCGGGTTCTGCAGCTTGGCCCTGATCTTCTGGCTCAAAGTGAGCTCTGGGCTCTGGAGAGGGGCAGTTAGGACCTCACTGTCAGCTTGGGGAAGGCTCACCCCCTTCCCAGCTCTCTCCATCCCTACCCATGGACTAAGGCTGGAACCCCCACATTCAGACCACCCCCTCGTGCCCCCTCAGTGCCCTCACCAGCCGGTGCCGCTGCAGGGCCTCCAGTACTGTGCGGGCCTTCTCAAAGGGAGGGATCCTCAGCCTGGAGTGGCAGGGGACACGAAGGGGCATCAAGGCCTTGCCTTGATGGTGGGCACACCTGCCCCTCAGCCCGGGTCCATGGCCTGCCTGCTTACCGGAACAGGATCTCTGCTCTCAGATAGTTGCCAATGCCATTGAAGAACCGCTGGTCCAGGAGGGCCTCGCAGATGGGCCTGTTGAAGGCCTTGTCTGCCAGGTTTCGGAGCACATTCTCCCTGGGGAACAACCTGGCTGTATAAGGCCTGTACCCCACCCCTGGGGCAGCGGGGAGAAGCTGAGAGAAACTGTTCTAGGGGTAAGGAGAGAAAGCACGGTCCCAGCACCCCATCTCGCCTCACTGCTATTTGGGCACTGGGGAGTCAGGTTTTCTGTTCAGTCAGGATAATACGAAATTTAAATTTATTATGAAAGGTGAAAAACAGCATCAGGAGCAGCATGTTCAGGGAGCACGGGAGTCAGTAATACGTCTAAGCATCTGATTCAGAGCCCCAGCAAAGACCCTGGTGGCTTAGGCCATATGTGTAGGTTGGACCTGCCTGTAGGAACATCTGACTGACCACTTCCAAGGCTCAGGGCTCCTCACCCCTGAAGAAGCGGACTGGCTGGGCTAAGGGGCATGAGGAGTGTGACCGAGGACCACGTCTGGGCAAGAGTGGAAGTTTCCCTGGGTGCTGCTCAGGACCCATGGGCTCCCCAGCAGGAGGGCACCGAAAACAGCCTCACTGTACATCGAGAGGAGCTTCCAGCAGGCTGGTGCTACAGCGCGACCCTGGCCTCTGCACAGAGCCAGCCTGGCGCTCTAGGAAGTGGGTCAGGCCTAGTTGTCCACGTAGGTAGGGTGAGCAGAAGGCAGGACTAGGGACAGGCATGTTCCAGGAGGTGCACCCAGACTCACCCCTGGGCAGGCCAGGGATCATTTCTGTGATGTCAGAGGTGCAACCAAGCGTCCGGGGGCCGGCTGTCCACACCTTATCCCCAGCTTTGTGACTCCTGCCAGTTACAGTTCTCTCCTCCCAGATTTTTGAGTCTCGGTCCCTCCCAAAGCAGCCATACCTACTGCCTCCGCATCCACCAAGTCCCCTCTGCACCGTCACCCGTTGGAGTTCCTCCAGCTCATATGCCAGAGTTCATTTTGTGCCCCTTCCCAGCTGACAGTAATGTTGGAGGAGCAGTGCCCCAGGCCAGGGCAAAGCTGGCACAAACCAGCTACTCTCCTGCCCCTTGGAAGGAAGTTGCTGGCGCTACATCATCTTAGATGACCCACAACCAGACCCCTCCTGCAGCAGAGGATATTCACAGAGATCCTAAGGAACCCGTGGGCAGGCAGCATATGGGTCTCTGTCTGTCTCTGTGTCTCAGTGATCCTCCTGCCTCAGCCTACTGAGTACTGGGGTTACAGTTATCGGCCTCTTCTGGCTGCCGCAGATGCTAGCCGTTCTGTCTCCCAGACAGCGCCCTCTCCCTTCACCCCCAGACTCGGGAACCCCCCGTGGCGGGCAAGTTGTGTTGGTCTTCACACCGTGAGCTACTCCTACCTGAACTGTTCATACTCCAGCAGGACACAAGGCCCGCGGTCCGGCTGCCACTCGCCCCCTGGGTCCCAGCGGCCAAAGCGGCGGATGTCCACAAAGCACAGGGCCCGCCGGGAGGTAGGGGAGGCGGTGTAGAAGCGCAGGTGGGCGTGGGGTGGTAGCGCCTCAGCGGGCACCAGCTGGAAGGAGCCGGTCATGCCGAAGCGGAAGATCAGATCCAGCGGCTCCCGGGCGGGCTGGGCCCCGGGCAGAGGGCTCAGCGTCAGGCGCAGCTCCTTGCCCCTGGCTGTGGCCGAGATGCGGTAGGCGCTGCTCTCGAAGGGCACCTCGGGGTTGCGGCTGACCGGGGACTTCTCCACGGCCCCGCCGAACACCAGCCCTTGGCAGGCCTGGTTCACAAAGCAGCTGGCCAGGTGCAGCTCGGGGCCCTCTGGCATCCTGCGAGGTGGTGAGAGGACCAGCTGGTGGAGCCAGTGAAGTGTGCGTTGTCACTCGTGTTCCGCAGAGGATAAAAGAGTTAAGGCCAACTGTGCGTGGCCAGAGATGCCGTCCCCACCCGGGATGCGCAACAGCAGGAAGCGCTGGGCTCCACTGGGGCAGTGGCCTCTGTCCTGCTTGCTTGAAGATCAAGTCCCTACCTCTGCTCAGCCTGCCACCCTACTCCTCGGGCTCCCCAAGCCACTCACCTGCCCGAGCGAGCCCAAGCCGGCGGGGACAATGTTCAGACCTTTTCTCGAAGGGCGGCTATTTTGCCGCTAAGGCGCAGCGGGAGCGAGCCTGGGGTAGCTTTCCCGACCTGTGGCCACGCCCCATCTCGTCGCGGTCACGCCCCCTGAGTCGTGGGCGGGGCCAGACCGCAAGGGCAGCCGGGAGAGGAGTGCAATTTTCTAGAGGCACGCGGTCTGCTCTAGTCTCCTAGGACAAACTGAGCTGTCTCTTCCGGAGGATTACAGATCACAGTCGGGGGTGCGGTGAGGGAGTCGCAGCATGTCACGAATGGGTTGACACCGTAACAGGAAACAGCTGCGCTGTCCCCAGGAGAGATACGAGCACAGGTGCTTGTAGGCATGGCCCCTGGAGACCCAGTGGTGACCTACAGTGTTGTGGCACAGACATAACACAAAACATCCACGCTGCCTGCCAGATGGGGAGTGCACCCTGAGGCGGAGCCCAGAGCCCACTTCCGATTGTTACTGGAGTTGTCTGCCGTGACATTTATGTTAAGTCACAGGGACTCAGGCACAAAGCCACGAGAGGTGTGACTGACAGACTCTGGATGTGGACAAGTACCACACCAGCACAAGGTAAGGGCCGGTGGAGAGGCCCAGGAGCAGTTGGGTGACAGCAACCAGTCCGGTGTGGCCCATTGTCACCCGGAACAGGTCTAGGTGGTGAGGACAGACAGCTGCATTTTTCAATTGTGGGCACTGGCGCTGCCCACAGATGTGAGTTACCTGCTTTCCTTCTACCGGTCCCTCACCTTGTCCACTTGTTCACTCAGATTACCAAAAATATTTTATCTTCAACATGTCATCGTGTCTTAAAAAGCCACAATACGGAGCTGGGGATTTAGCTCAATGGCCTCAGCGTTTGCCTTGTGAGTGCAAGGTCCTGAGTTCGATCCCTGGTAACTACATACTACAGTGCCGGGTGTGGTGGCTCACACCTGTAATCCCAACACTCAGAAGGTAGAGGCAGGAGGATTATTGTGAGTTCAAGGCTGGCCTGAGCTACAGAGTGAGTTCAGGACCAGCCTGAACTACAAAAAAGTGAAATCCTGTCTCAAAAAAAAAAAAAAGGCCACAATAGGGCCAGGGTTGTAGCTCAGTGGTGCTGTGTCTGCCTGGCATGCATAAAGTCCTGAGTTCCATCCCCAGTACCATACAGAAAAAAAGTGCCACAGTACCTTTAGCAACCCTAATAAAGTTAACAGTGACTTCTCATTGTGAATTCCTAGTTCACATTTAATTTCCCTTGCTTTCCCCAAGACAACCCAACCCCAAGGGACTGAGCCCAGGCCCCTGAAATGCTAGACAAGTGGGCAGAGAGCCACACTCCCCAGTTCCCCATCCTTTTTTTTTTGAGACAGGGTCTCCCTTTGTATTTCAGGCTGGTCCTGAACTCAGCCTCAAACTCACAGCAATCCTCCTGCCTCTGCCTCTCAAGTGCTGGGATTACAGGCATGAGCCACTACACCTGGTACTGTGGTGTGTGGTACTGATTGCTGATGGGCATGAATCACTATGCCCAGCATTGTTGCATGTGGTTACCAGGGAATGAATCTGGGACCTTGCAAGGGGGGCCAGAACCACTGCCCCCCTCATCCTTTTTTTTTTTTTAAAAAAAAACCTTTATTTTGAGAAAGAACCAACTTGTGATCCTCCTGTCTCAGCCTTCTATTTAGCTGGGAATACAGGAATGTCACAGCCAGCCCACACATTTGTTGGAGCTGCTTTGTTCAAGGTAAGGATATGCCTCTAATCATTGAATCTCAGTGGAATCACCCATCCCACCTTTTTTTTTTTTTTAAACCTTGACACTGACCTTTCTAAAGAGTTCAAGCCACTTGTCCCTTGAGGCAGCTGCTCTGGTTTGTATGAATGTGTCCTCAGGGCACAGTTAACTCCGTCTTGTACCAGGAATGAGGTCTGAATGCGGAGTCCTGTCTGTTCAGGGAAGAAGCCTCCTAGATGCTGACCTGTTATCAGCTGGTCCTGCTGTTGTGAGCCTCAGTCTGACCAAAGCAGACCCTGTCACAGCCACACCTCCGGGCTGCAGAAGTTACGGTTGGTTCACATCCTGTAACCACAATATAATCTGTGGACAGTTTTCTTTGTCTTGTTCTCATTTAGAATGTTTAAATTAAGATGTAATTTACATATAGCACGATTCACCCTTTTTTAGAGTATGTTTTTTTCCTTTTTTTTTTTTAATTGGGTAGTGCTGGGGTTGAACTAAGAGCTTTCCACTGAACTACATCTCCAGCCGTTTTCATTTTTTATTTTGAGAGAGGGTCATGCTTGCTTTGCCAGCACATAAATTTGAGACAGGATCTTGCTAAGTCACTGAATTCTACAGGCTGGGCTTGAACTTGTGATCTTCCTGCTTCAGCCTCCCAAAGTGCTAGGATTTTTTTTTTTTTCCAGTACTGGAGATCAAACTCAGGACCTTGTACTTGCCAAGCAGGTGCAGCACCACTGAGCTAAATCCCTGGCCCACCCAGCTTTGGAGTGTGACTTGACAAGTGCATAGTGCAACTGTTGCCACCATCAGGAGATAGGAGGTGGGCATGATGGCACACAGGAGGATTACCACAAGTTGGAGCCCAGCCTGGGCTACCTAATGAATTCAAGCCCAGCCTGAGCTATATGACGACAACCAGTTTCAAAAAACAAAGACTGGGATTTGCCTTGGTGGCTCCTCATCCCCTAGTACCTCGACAAAACAAAAGCAAACATGGATTTAAAAACAAAGAAAGCAATGAGCTAAATGAGGGTTTCTAGCACAGGAGGGCAAGGGGGCAGGAGGCTACTTCTGAGCCTTGTTTGTGCAGTTCCGACCTCTGCGGGACACAATGCATCTGCAGTGCACAGCAGTGCACAGCACAGCACAACACTTAGGGGAACTGCTGCAGTGCAGACTGCAACTTCACACCCCCATGGCATCCTGCAGGCAGTGGCCCATCCTTGCACAGGGTCTCCCCGTGTTACCTAGCTTGGAGTCCTCTTGCCAAGTAACTAGGATCATGGGTATGCACCATCATGCCTGGCTTAGGCTCAGGAATTTTTTTATGTTCAACAATATCTTTAAATCCATCTAGTACTTGTTTCCCTACTGCCTATTGAATTTTTTGTTTTTTTTTTTTGAGATAGGGTCTCACTAGTGGCCTTGAGCTTACTAGCCAGGTGAGCCTCCAACTCACAGCAATCCTCCTGCCTCTGCATCCCGAGTACAGGGATTACAGGCGTGAGCCACCACACCAGCACTGTGGTATGTGGTATTGATTGCACTGTTGTACATGGTTACCAGGGATCAAATGAGGGACCTTGCACATGCAAGGCAGGCGCTGGACCACTGAGCTAAATCCTTGGCCCTGAAATAATTTTTATTAGGCCCTGAGATGAGATACTAACACAACAATTTCTCTCTATAAGCTCAGGCTCCTTAGGAGGCAGATGACTAAACAGTCATCTGGATACGAGGTTCCATAACCACCCAGAACAGCTGGGATTCTGATGACACAAGAGCTGCTGCTCCGAACCAGCCAGTGTGAACACATGTAATGGGACAGGATGTGCTGTGGCGTTTTTATGCAATGACATTTCCCCCCCCTATTAGTTTCTTATTAGTACACTTGTGATACACGGTAGATAGCCTCACCACGGAGGAACTGCAGCATATACCTTATACATCTTGATCCTTTACCTTTCTCTCTCCAGCCTCCTGTCTCTCCCCATCCTCAGGTCCCCTTTCCATCCGTTCAAAGAAGCAACTCTCTGATTCACTGATCCCTTGGATTATTATTATTTTGGTACTGGGGATTGAACTCAGGACCTTGCACTTGTGAGGCAGGTGCAGAACCACTGAGCTAAATCCCTAGCCCTTCCTTGTATTATTTTCATCTCAGTTTCTTTAAAGCTCTGCTTTGCTCCTCTTAATTTCTTTCCTCTCCTACGGAAGGGCCATGGATTCTACCCTCCCTCAGCAGTGGAGAACAGAAGGTCAGGGGCAAGGAGGTCAAATGTTGCATAGCCTCTCACAGAAACCCTGGATTAGAAACCAAAATGAGACCCCACACACTTCTCTATGTTCTTCCCCCTTTATTCTTCCTGCCCTTTGGGGAGAGGGGCAATGCAGGAAAGGCCCCCAGGATCCTGTGCTGGACTCCAGAATGGGAAGCCAGGGAGTGGATGCAGGAGGCCTTGGCCAGGCCCCTGGCACCCACAAATGGGGTGACCCCTGAGGTCAGGGGATAGCAGCTTGACATAGGACAGCTAAGTTCCTCCTCTTCAGCCCAAGGTGCTCATCAGCGCCTGGGCCTGTTTTAGCTCTGTGGGAAAAAGTGGCCGAGAGAGGTGGTTAGAGAGATGGGGAGGACTGCACCCCTAATCCCCTGCCCCCTGCAGTGGGGCCTCACCTGCCAGGAGGATCTGGAACTTGTCTGCGGAGAGGGCCATGGCCACAGGCTGGGCTGGGGCCCCAGGGGCCGGTGACACCTCCAGGCGCAGGTGTACCAACGGCTCTTCCACAGAGCGCAGGAGGCTGGAGTGCAGGGTGTAGTCCACCCGCCAGCCCACTCCTGTCAGCCTGTTCACTGTGGAGATAGGACACAGGGACAGTAGGTGGGTGAGTCAGGTGGGTCCATCCTGGTCCCAGTCTGGCCTGGCCTGACCTGCAAAGGCTCGAGGCCATGTGGCCTCTTTTTTTTTTGAGACAGGGTCTGGCTTTGTAGTTCAGGCTGGCCCTGAGCTCAGCCTCAAACTCACATCACAGCAATCCTCCTGCCTCTGCCTCCCGTGTGCTGGGATTACAGGTGTGAGCCACCATGCCCGGCTATGTGGCCTCTTCCCAGGCTGGGCACAGGCTTCAGGGAGCAGAAATCCAGACTGTAGTTGGAGACTCGGGGTCAAGGCAGACATTCTGCATGCACTCATGCACACACACATGTCCCAGGTGCCACTTACCACGCAGGCTACAGGCACGCAGGGTCTCCTGCAGGGCACTTTGCTTCTCCTCATAGCAGCGGCAAAGGCTGGCTGCGTGCTCTGTGGGCAGGAGTACACTTGGGTGGCAGATCCCAGCCGGGGCCACACAGCTCGGTTCCCACCAGCAGCCCCCACCCTGGGTCCCACCCACTGTCCCCAGCCCACCTTTGGGTAGTCCCAGCTGCTGCAGCTCACTGGACAGGGACTCGCCATCCACGCTGTGCTTGGCTGCACTGGACAGGATAAAGCTCAGCACTGCCACCGTGGCCTTCACATCACCAGACTCTGGGGACCAAGGGAGGGCGTGTGACTCCAGACACAGCCACCTCCCCGAGCTACAGGCACCAAGATTGCTCCCCTAGGAGCTGACAGAGGAGTGGGTGGCCCTGTCAGGGGTTTGTCCCCTCCTGCTCCTCTACTAAGGGAGGGGATACAGAGAGGCTGTGGGGAGGAGGAGACCAGGCCAAGGCCCAAGTCACCCAGGATGTGTGACACAGAAACTACTCACCAAACTTGGCATCTGCTGTGAGCTTCAGGATCTTCTCATACTGCAAGGAAAGGAGACTGAGGGTACAGGAGCCACCAACCCGTTCCCCCAGCCTGGACTCTATGTAAGGACTGGGCTGGGAACAGGGAGGGGTGAGGTGCTGGGAAGGCCATGGACAGGAGGGTGACAGGCTCCATACTCACGTCAATCCCCTGTCCTAGAAGCTCCCTCAGCACCTGGCTACACAACAGCCGCAGCTTCACAGAGGACTGGAAGGGAAGTCCCTGTGTCACCCAGACCAAGCCACCTGGCCCGCAGTGGTGAAGGCAGGGTCAGAGAGGGCAGCCCCATGACCAGGTCACACAGAGCGGGAAGAGCAGAGTAATCGCGCCATCGCCCCAACCCACAGGGACCCATGCATGCACTCAACTATCTTGGCCAGCGTGCTGATCTCTGCCAGGACCCAGTCGGGACAGTCCAGGTCCCCACAGAACCGGAACCTCTGCAAAGGGTGAGGCAGGCAGTCAGGCTGTAGTGTGGCCAGGACCCATGTCACATTCAGTCACCCTGGGTTACTTGTTCTTCCCACCTATCACCCAGCCGTTTAGAGAACTCCCTTGATAACAGCCTCCACCCCATGCTCTGATGTCCACTCTAGGCCCCAATCTGACAGTGGGCACCAACCACGTGCTTTCCCCATGGCAGACCCATCACAAACACTGCAGAGCAGAAGCACAATGCCCCCACCCCCAGAACTCCTTCTCCCCTCTGGGGCTCAGCTCTCCCCAGCCCCCCACCTGCCTGTGTCCTCACTGTCCTTCTCATCCTATTCAGGCCTTAGCTTAAACAAAGCCTCAACAAATGGGCCTTTCCAGGTCCCACCTTCTAATGCGCCCTCTTCTGGGGGGCAGAAGGTGTGTTCGGCATCCTCACGGGAGACAAGCCGAAGACCGAGTTCTTCTTCCTGTCCTTCCCTAGCCTCAATTCCCTCCCTCCTCACTGCTGTACCCTCAGGTAGCCACCTAATCCAACCTACACAAAGCCAAGTTAGGCTTCTGCTCCTGGAGTGCTTTGTTTTGTTTTGGAGCAAGGAGATCGAAACCAGAACTTTAGTAGTGAGCTACATCCGCAGCCTTTTATTTGTCTTTGAAATGGGGTCTTGTCCTATTGCCCGGACTGATAGCATTCCTGGTCCTCCTGCCTCAGCCACCCAAAGCGCTGTCCACCAAAGCATGAACAACCACCGCCAGCTGACGTCTTAAATCTGACGCCAGTGCAAACTCGGACGTTCCCTCCGCTCCTCAGCTGAAATCCTGGGCCTGGCACAGACAGCCGTCAGGACTCATCTGAACAGGACTGCAGGGCTGGTGCACCGAGCAGCTCCACGCAAAACTGCTTCCGGCTGACAGCGCAGGGCTTCCGGCGGCGGACACCAAGGACCCCATGGGAGGCCAGAAGTGGGCATATCGCCCCCAGGGTCGCAGGACAACCCTCCCCGCGGCCCCGACTCTACTCCCTAACCCGGCCTCCAACGTTCCCCGCGGCGCCCAATCCTCACCATAGCGCCAAGAATCGGCGGACCGCGACTTCGACTTCTGGTGGGGTCAGATGACTCGGTGGTCACGTGACTGCGGCCTGTGGACGGGGGCGTGGCCGTGGGGCGGGGCACTCCCGGAGGTCGTCACGCTCGGTTCTACTTTATTTTTTTCTTTTTCTTTTTTTCTCAAAAGACACATTTTAAAACTTTATTGAAAGCTGTGGTGTACACGCCTATAATCCCAGCACTTGGAGGCTGAGCAACAGGATGGCTATCAACTCGAGGTCAGCCTGGGTACATAAACCATCTCAAAAATATCCAAAATCTAAATACGAACAAAAAAGAAAGGACACAAAGTTTATGTATATAGGGGGTGGGGGTGGTAGGGTGGGTAGGGCTATGGGAAAAAATGAAAATTAAGTTGTGTCATACACTGGTACAAATTCTCATTGTTGAGTGCAATTATGATGTGTATATGTAATGTACCAATAAAGATTTCAATTAAAAAATAAATACGAACTTTATTGAAATGTGATATACATCTAGGAAGTTGAACTGCGAGGTCTGATCAAAATATACAGTGCAGGGCCGGGGATTTCGCTCAGTGGTTCGGGCACCTGTCTTGCAAACGCAGACCCGGGTTCGAATCCCCGGTAGCCACATTCAATACTGGGTGTGGAGACTCACCTCAGCAGCAACCAGTACCACATAGCACAGTGCCGGGCGTGGTGGCTCACGCCTGTAATCCCAGCACTCGGGAGGCAGAGGCAGGAGGATTGCTGTGATGTGAGTTCGAGGCTGAGCTCGGGGCCAGCCTGAACCACAAAGCGAGACCCTGTCTCAAAAAACAAACAAACAATATATATATATATATATATATATATATATATATATATATATATAGTGCATATTTCAATTTTTAAAAATTTACAGTCAATAAAAGATATTCCCATGAATCCCCTTGAAACATCCATCTCACCTTGAATACACTTATCCCATCCTTCTTGCCAATTTTCTTTTCCTTAAACTCACTGTGCACCTTGGGAAGTCCTCAATCTCAAAATGATCCTCCTGTCTCAGCCTTCTGAGTACTAAGATTAAGGTGTGTGCCACTGAAGCAGCAGAAAATAAATCAAACTAGTCCAGGAGAATGGAAGACACATTCAGGAGTTCTGGAGGCAAAGTATTTATTGCCGGGGGAGACTGACATGGATTGTTTCCAAGGCAGTAGCCCAGCAGTCCCTTTAGTAAGCCAGGAAGGGAGATGTGGTTACAGCTATGAGGCACTTAAGTTATATACAGTGCATTTAGGAATGAGGAGCATAGTATTACACAGTTGGGCAAGAGGCTACATAAGAGATGGAGAATACAGCATTAGGGTCTTATTATATTAATTTTCTATTCCAAGCCGTACAGGTTACTTGGTCAGAAGGTTGAATCAATCTCAACATATTTACATACCCTTGGTTTTTATACAGCTCTTCTGGAGACAGACATACCTGTGTTATCTGAAGAAGCACGGATGAAGCACGGGGTAATAAAAGGGGGAAGGTGCTGCTTTTTTGTTTCTTAGGCTCACCAGTTAGCAGAAAAACTATTTCCCAGTTCACCACCACATCAAAGCAAATCCTCTTCCCTTAGGATCCTCTTGACAAGGTGTGATAAAAAGTGAAATGAGGGCTGGGGATTTAGCTCAGTGGTTCTGGCGCCTGCGTTGCAAGCACAGGGCCCGGGTCGATTCCTGGTAACCACATACAACAATGTCCGATGCGGTGACTAACACCCACCATCAATCAGTACCACATACCACAGTGCCAGGCATAGCAGCTCACGCCTGTAATCCCAGCACTCGGGAGGCAGAAGCAAGAGGATTGCTGAGTTCAAGGCTGAGTTCAGGACCAGCCTGAACTATAGAGCAAGATCCTGTCTCAAAAAACAAAACAAAAAAAGGAAATGAGTGATGCTACCCAGTACTGGCCAACAGAAAGGTGGGCTGATAAAAAACGATAGTGCATCTTCACCCACTTTATTCACTGGATCTGGCACCATGTGGCTTCTGGCTCTTCCCTAAAGTCAAAAGGACCACGGGTAGAAAACATTTTAAATTGACTCAGGACGTTGAAGTAGCTATGAATAACAATTCATGCCACCCCACTCTGGACTCATAGGTGTGTGTAATGTCCTCTATCCTCGGGCCAGGGATAGTCCCCGCATGACCTCCTGCTCTTGGCCCACGGCATCAGGCCAGAAACAGCTTGCTGGACACCATGCCCAGACCTGCAGATCCCATTGGGGATTGCCAAGACCTTGGGCAGGACCACACCTAGCCCAGCCCCAGCCACACTCACTGAGGCTGCAGCCCACATGCTCTGTGGCTTGACCTATGGAAGAGATGTTGGCCCTTGGGTTCGAGGAGGCCACTGCTATGCCACCCACCTGGCCTTCAGCCCAAGGTTAGGACAGAGGTCCAGCACTGCCCTTACATCATCTGTGACCTTGCATACTCTTGCCTCTGTCACCGAGGGTACCTGTCACCTCCAGGCCAGCCCAGCAGCCATCATTCCCCCCACACACCTGCACCCTTATCTGGACCCCCCCAGTGCCAGGTTCCTGTTTGCATCAGAGGCTGGCCACATCCAGCCTGAGGCTTCCCCAACTCTGGCTCTATGAGGACCCCTGGAGGTGCTGACTCCACCTGGCCTGCCACCATGCCTCTCCCTGGACAGGCGGTCTCTGTAGAGGGCTGTGTCCTCCACTCTGGGATCCGGCACACAGCATACTCTGTGACCTTCACAGTGAGGCCTTCACCACTCTGCAGCCCCGAGTCCCTGGGGCACATGGCACCTGGTGGGCACCTGTCCTACCCCACTTGGGGTTCTGTGGGCCCTACTGCCCTATCTCCCTGCTCAGCACTTCAGGTCCAGACACCAAACTCTGCCCAGCCTGGCTGGGGTTTTGCCTCTGGGCAGGTGGGTTGGGCAGTAGGAACCTGGGAAACAGAAAACCAGGAAGAAAAATTTCCCTGCTGCGGAGAGTTCATCTTATAGCCAAAGGAGGGTTTTGCTGTGTGGCCCAAAGCTGCATCAGGAACCCACAGGTCCTGGCACCAACAGAGCCAGGCACTGTTGTTGCTTTGTTTTGCCACCAGGTGCCGCAGAGGCGCCTTGGGTGCAACTCCATAACTTTCCACCAGGAGGAGCACTGAGTCGCTGTCTATTGTTCATTGGTTCCTTCCGCTGAAGCCTCCAATCTTAAAATCACTGGGTGCCCGCTAAGGGCAGGAGGATAAGAGCTACTGCCTTCGGGTGGGCTTCTGTCTGCACAAGGACACAAACAGAAGGAATGTGGGGCGTCTCTGCAGCCACCTGACAAGCGAGAGAAAGGGAGGAGCAAAGCCGGCCTGGAAGCGCACTTGAGAGGCTGAGGCAGGAAATCACAAGTTCCTGCCCAGTTTGTCTGGGCAATTTAGCCAAACCCCATTAAAAAAAAAAAAAAAAAAAAAAAAAGCAGCACACCTATGATCTTAGCAATCAGGAGGCTCAGGCAAGATCACCATGAGTTCAAGGTCAGCCTGTGGTCCTAAACTACATTGTGAGTCCCGGTTTAAAAAAAGATAAAAATAAAAAGTTTAAACAAGGGAGAAGGCAGGCTGAGAAGATTACCAGTGGGTGAGAGTGGCCTTTCTGGGAGAGGCACAGGCAGCTTGGGGTGAAGCGAAGGGAGAGGAGAGCATGTGCCAAGACCCTAGGTGACAAAGTGATCAGAGGAGGTAGAGAGGCCAAGAGAGCCTGAGGCTTTGGGGAGAGGGCAGCGGCCTCAGGCTTCTTTCTAGTCCTCAGCTCCTGCCCCTGGACTTGAGGCCTTCCCTGCCTTGGAGGCATCAGCATCCTAGCATTCAGGTGACTAGATGTGTCATAGGCACTGTCCCCAGCTGGTAGCCTCACCTGTCCACTGCCACGTCCAGGACCAGCAGAAGCATCTGTGCTGTGACCTCAGAGACCTGAGCCTGATTCCTTATCCGATGGGACATGCGACCCCAGATGGTGTGTGGGTGTGGTGGGGAGACAAGGCAGCAGGCCCGGGCCACAAATGACCTGTTAATAGGTCCCAGTCTTCTGAGTCAGGCTCTTTGCTTTTGAGGGAAAGAATAGAAAGAAAACCCTAAGCCAGCAGCTCTGTAATTTCATGAGACCGAGAGGACCCGGTTTTTCACAGGCCAACTTGACTGTGAGCTCTGGGCAGACCCAGAATTCTCTAGGCAACTTCTTTCCAGGGCAGGGATTTGAGGCTTGGATGCTCCCAGTGACAAGGAGCTCATTATCGAAGCTCCAGTGGGTTAGGAAGTTTTCCTGCTAAATGAACTGTTTCCCTCTGTGACTTCGGAAGTTTTCCTGCTAAATGAACTGTTTCCCTCTGTGACTTCCTGTCTCAGGGTCTCAACAGAAGTCTTACATTCCCACCCTGGGGATGGTCAAGGAAGGAGAAATTACTCTGGACCCTGAGCCTGTCATGTACACGTCTCCCGGTCAAGGACACGCTGCCTCTGAAGAACATGGACAATGAGTCCTTCTCTTACAGGTTTTCAGGAATCCTCAGGTCTGTCACCTTCCTCCCAGAGCCCTGTTCCTTGTGATGTAGCTGAGGGTCTTTTTCTCAGGGTTTCCTGGACCAGCGTCTCCCAAATCACAGCCACTGGTCCTGGCCAGGTGGACCTCCGTGAGCTGTCTCGATGAGGGGCTCACAGGGTTCTGTAGGAGCCAGTCTGCGGGGTGTCCAGAGTAACTCACCTTCCGGAGCTGGCCTTGTTCTCAGCTGTGCCGTTCAGAGCCTACAGCACTCTTCAAAAAGAACGTGTCAGCCCTTTGGTGTTGTCTTTTGAAGCAGAGTCTCACAATGTATCAGGCTGGTCGCAAACCCATGGGGAGCCTCCTGCCTCAGCCTCTAGTGCTGGGATTACAGGCAAGATGCAGAGGATGCACAACATTCCCACCCTACCTCCCAGGGGAGGTCATAGGGCCTGCCTTGAGCTTCCAAAGGAAGCTGGAACTTAACTGGGTGGGTTCAGCTGGGCCCATGCACCCCATTAAGCCAGGGAGGCTGTGGTTCCACCCACAGCCCGGACTCCACCCCATCCCACCCAAATGGCTTTCCACGCACTTGTCCCCCTTACCCATAGGGCTGCATACTCCTGCTGCCCTGGGAATGAGCCCTAGTCCCGGTACCTCTGCCCTTCATGGTGCATCGTTGGTAATAAAGCTCCCTACCTTTCCTCTGCCCTCTAACCCCACTGGGTGGGAGGCTTGCTTTGGCAGGGAGGCCTGGATGTAAGTGTTCACCTAACAGCTGGACAGCACAGCTTGCCCTGTGTATGCCCACATCCTCTGTGCCATCTCCCAGGGCGTGGGGAACAGAATACAGTGGGCAGGCAACCCATGTGCCCGAGGCTTTCTGACTGCTTGCATCTCTGAGGGGTCGGGGGTCTCAGCCCTAAGGCAGCAGGAAGGGGGCGTGCGGGCCCTGCTAAGACCCTCTCACCTCCACCCCCACAACGTCCTCTGGGTGTGGAAAAGGTGGGGAGCACTGAGAAGGGCTACAAATTGCTAGTTTGACATCAGCTCACCCCATCATCTGTGGGCAGAAGTGAAGGGGAGGAAAGGGTCTGGGAGGAAGCAGTGGCGTCTGCAGGTGATCTGGGGCCACTCAACCTCAGACAACTGCCACTCCTAGTCCTGACCCTGCTCACAAGAATCCACACTGATGTGCAACACCCCGGCACCGGCCCAGCACACGGACCGGAAAGCATCCTGCTGGCAGCCACTGGGTAGGTGTCTTGGGGAGGGGACAGTTCCAGACCAGCAGACATATCCTCAGTCCCGGAAGTTGGGCATGTGTTGTGCTGACCACTATTTGTAATCTGTGGGTTACCAGACCCACAGTGGCCAGGATCCTGGGGAGTCTTGAGGCCCCACAATCCCTCACACACAAGCCAGACCCCAGGTCCAAAACCACTCCAATGCTTTAATAACCAGCCCTGGGTGGAAGGAAACCTTTAAATAAGGCCAAGGTGGTGGCCCGCAGCAGACCTGGCTGACAACGCTGTGACTGGAGGATGGGGTCCCTCAGTCTAGATCTTTAGCGACTCAGCTGCTACTTGGGCTGTCTTCTCTGGTCCTTGAGTCTCTGCCCAGCAGATTCCAGCAAACACATTCCTGGGACAAGGCCTGGGGTGGGGCAGGCCGCTCAGGAAGTCACTGTCAATGGTGATTGGCCTAGGGCCTCCTGGATCAGGGGCAGTGGGCCCAGACAGACACTGGCACCAGGCAGGGCTGTATCCCCACTGAAGCACAGAGGAAAAGCATAAATCATTTATACTGTACAAGGTGCCACCTGAGGACAGCCATGTCTGGAGACACAAGGACTTTCTCCAAGGAAGTTCACCTCTGTCTCCTACTTGTCCCGGGCCAGGGGAAGAGAGCTCATCACATGGGTGTCGTGTCACCCCACAACCCTGCGAGGTAGGCTGTGCTGTCCTATTTTACAAACAGGAAATGAGGGCTGCAGAGAGGCGGAGCTTCTGAACGGGTCACCAGGGAGGGGCACAGCAGCCAGGTTTTCTCTAGCAAAGAGGACCGAGTCTTTTCCAGTAAAGACCTTCAGCTCAGAAGCTCAGGGCTCTTGTCCAGCTGGTGGCCCAGTGAGGGCTGAGTATATCCCCTGGACAGGTCCACAGGCCAGGTGGCCATCCCAACAGCACCTGCGACCAGCGCTACAGGGGCTGGCTCTGGCTGCCCAGCAGCTGTGGGCAGGGTGGCGGTCGGTCAGGTCCAGAAGTCTTGTGGCCCCACGTGGGCAGTGCCAGGCCATTGAGCCAGGCAGTTTCCAGCAGGGTGCGGAAACGGGCCTTGAGGATGGGCCCTGGTGGGCTGGCACTAGCAGCAGGGGCAGGGGAGGGACCCTGTGATGCTCCCTCAGCAGGTGTCTCTGTCTTCTCTGACACAGGGCTCTCTGGTGGCTTCCTCCCAGGTCTCCTGACCTTGGGAACTGGTGACTTCCGAGCCAGGGCGGGGACCTCTGGCTCATCTCTGACCATAGTGGGCTCTGAGGGGGACACAGTTCCAGCCTTAGTACCAAGGTCACCTGGAAAATGAACAGTCAGGCTACAGACCTTACACAGCACCTCCCAGCCTCCACAGCCAGCAGCTAAGGTGGCGCAGAGGGTCACACAGCCCTCCCCTCAAGCCCCGCTCCCTTTCAAGGAACCCATCAGGTGAGGGCCTGACCAGCAGAGGATGACTGGGGCTGAGGACAAGAGGAACGGTGCCCAGCAGATCAGGAACTACTGACCAAACCCAGAGCCTACTGCACAGGTGGGTAAACCGAGGCACGTGTGAGCCCTATACATGTGAGAACCTTTATCCTTTTGCTGCAGCAGCCCCAGGACCCAACAAGAGCCAGATCCCAAACAGGAACTGTTCTGAAAAGGAATCAAAGATGAGGGAAAAGGAGACGGGGTGGGGGGTGCAGCTATGAACTCAGCACACTCCAGGGAGTTGCCAAGGGAACAGGGGACACGGAAGGAACAGAGTAGGAAGTGTGAACTAGGGGCACCTGTGGCCCAGGGAGTGGGGACAGGGCACAGGACCCAGCCAGGAGCAAGCATCCACCTCACTGAGATTCCTCCCCCAAAGGAAAACACTCTAGAGTTAGGAACGCTGGTCAGCCAGACCCCAGCGGCACGCACTGCCTCAGGCCTTGTGCCATCCTGACTGGGCAGAGGGCCCAGGACAAGGCTCCCACCAGAGAAGGAAACTAGTTCTGCAGGGAAACAGCTGGACACACGTTGGGCCTGGGCAGCAGAGGGACATGAAGCCTTGCATTGGGCACACTAATGCCACCCTTACCCGAGTTCAGCCTGAAGGAGCCTCCGTATCCACACTGTGCAATGTCTCAGACATTGTGTGACCACAGGGGTGTAAAGGAAGCCAGCTAAGAATGGGCGCTGTGTGTCACTTAACAGAGGGAAAGCAAGTCACAAACAATGCTCAGCCTCTTGGGGAATATTCTGTGCCTGCGAATGCTGGGGACGGTGGCCCCACACTGGGACCAAGGGTACAGAGGAGCTTAGGGGAAGCCAGGCACTGGAATCGAGCAGGAAGTGTGTTATCTGGAGCTCACGTGGTACTACTACGTGTGCCTACCTTGGAAGAATAAGGGCCTGAGTTCAATCCCTGGTACCACAAAGAGAGAGACAGAAAGACAGAGAGGGGAAAGGCCAGGCTGTACAAACACACAGAGAAAGGCTATCAGATAGAAGACGGGCCACATCCAAGCCCCAAATGTAAAAGGAGAAGCCTGCACCAAAGACACAAGGAGGGGGAAAGAGGAGAAAGACGAAGAAGGCACTCACAAAGGGGCTGCACCAGGGAAGGTCAGGAAGCTCTCCACACAGAACACTCACTGCCTTTGGAGGGTTAGGGGGTCCACACAGCCCACCCTGGCACAAGTTTCTGGAACGAACCGCCCCGTGACCCACTCATACTGTGCACACACCTGACACTCGTCACACAGCTCTGGTGGCTACTGAGGCTGCCCATGCTCACCCAGCTGGCGGCGGATGCAGTCACGCCACTGCAGGCCCAGCAGGTCGGGGTAGATGTCAGGCAGCTGGCGCAGGGCCAGCAGCTTCAGCATGCGCGAGGTGCAGCCCTGTAGGGCGCGCTCCCGCAGCGCACGCTCCTCTGACAGCGTGGTGGGCCGCAGCTCCACACGATGATCCTGCAGCACATGGTCCACTGAGGTGGGCGGCAGCCGCGGGAACAGCCGCTCTTTTACCAAGTGGATGGGCACAAAGATGGCACCAGCCCGTACCACATGGGGGAAGGGACACTGCTGTGTGCAGACGAACTTCTGCAGCTGGGACAGAAGCCTGTCCAGCAGCCCCTGTACGGCTTGGCAGTCCTGCCACGCTGCCTGGCCCCATGGTCCAGCCATCTCTAGCCATTCGCGTAGCTTCTCAGGTGGGGAATGGGCCACAGAGCCTGAGATGGCATCACACAGGGATGTGTGTAGCCCGGTAAAGTGCTGCTCTAGAGATCTTGCTGGGGCCTCTGTGGAAACTGGGGCAGGGGCAGGGGCAGGGGCTGGGGCAGGGGCAGGGGCAAGGGTAGGGAGAGGGGCAGGGGCAGGGACAGGGGATGAAATAGGGGCAGGGGCTGGGGAGGCCACAGCAATGGCTGTGGGACTGGGCAGGGCCAGGTTGAAGCAAGCCACTGGCAAGGGCTGGGTGAGAACCTGCAGTCCCATGGGTACTGGTGGTGGGGTAGGCACGGCGGGTTGAAGAGGAGCTGGAGGTGGGGTGGGCATGGATGGGTCCGTGGCTGCAGGTAAAGGTGCTGGACGGAGTATCTTAAACTTCCGGAACATGAAGGCCACAGAGCTATGGAAGCTGGTCCTTGGTGTGGCCTCTGTGGCTGCTGGCGTCTCAGGGGCTCCTGGGAAGCTGGTCCCTGGGGTGGCCTCCACGGTCACTGGTGTCCTGGATACTTCTGAGACCATCCTTTTCAGAGCCGGCAAACCCGACAACGTGGTCCCCGCAGCTGTCCCATCCGTAGACAAAGCAGGGGTGCTCTGCACTGCAGGACCAGGGGACTTGACAGGGACAGCTTCTGCCAGGGACTTCTTCACACTCAAGTCCAGGGCAACTTCCTCGCGAAGTGAGCAGCGTGGTCCTGAGGACTCCTCTAAGGCAGGCAAGGCTTCTCTACAGGACTCATCGTGGCCCTCACTGGTGGCTGTGGCCTCAGCCAGGTCAGCTGTGGCTTCGGCCGGCTCAGCTGTGGCCTCCGGGGTCCGTGCATCCAAGTAGTCACGATAGGGGGCCAGGCTAAAGACATTGTCGATGATAGGCATTGGCGGAGAGCTGGGCGGCCTGGCAGTCTCCTTCTGTGGGACAGGCTGGTGCTCCCGGGCACATGCCTGCAGTGCAGGTGAGGTATGAGGAATGGGACTATCACGGATAACAATGGGCCCCCCGACATGCTCATCACGCCGAGCCTGGGGCTGCTCACTCCTGCAGCTGGGCAGCCATGCTTTCTCTTCAGCTTCCTGTGCTGGCTTCTCTGTGGGCCTCACGTGCTCAGAGCATAGCCGGCTAGCTGGCAGAGGCTGGCACACCCGCTGGAAGGCACTGGGCTGTGGCACAGGCTGAGCACTGTTTTGGGGAGGTGGTGCACTTCCCAGTCCTGGGGACGCTCCATAAAGAGAGAGGTCGTCCCGGGCATATGGAAAACCCAGAGTCTGGGGGGCAAAGTCCAGTGGACACTGCGGGGCCAGAGGGGGCTCCAGCTTGAGGCCTGGTGAGGGGGCCGGGATGGGCGCGGCAGGGTAGGAGTAAGTGTCTAGTCCCACTGGGGGAATATAGGGTGTTTGGGGTGCCTGCTGCCTCAGGTAGGAGGTGCCCAGCCCACCAGCCTGGTACCTGGCTCCCTTGTGAGCTCCCAGAGGCTGTAGTGGGAGTACGGAGCTGTAGCTGCCCTGTTTCTCTGGATGACGACAGGCTGAAGAGCAGGGTAGGGCCTGTGGAGGGGGGGGAGGCAGTGGGTAGTGAGTGGGCACTGCCTCCTGGAAGGGTGGCACCAGGGGCTGGGCCCACGGGCTGGACGGTCCTTCCGACACTCCCTGCTTGGAATCCCCAGAGTAAGAAGCTGTGTATTTGGGGGCCAAGAAACCTGCGTTGTGGCCTGTTCGATATTTGTCTAAGAATGCTTGGCATTGGGAGAAGCCCAGTGAGGTGTCTTTGCCAGGTCCCCCGGCTGGCACCCCACGCATGAAGGTAGATTCCAGGGACTGGCCCTTGCTGGGAGCAGGGGTTAGAGGACAGGGAGCGTCAGGTGACGACAACAGGGGTCCAGGCACCAAGGTCCAGTCAACATCCAGAGGCCTCTTCGCTGGCCCCTCACCAAGGCAAGGGGGCAGCCCATAGCACAGGGGGCTGCGGTAGATGGGCTTGGGCACTGCCAGTGGCGGGCCTGGGAATGGGTGGACCGGGGGACCAAAAGGCAGGAGCTCCCCAGGGCCCGAGTCCTGTATCTTCTCCGAGGCTTCTGTCGGTGGCCGGTAGAGCAGGCAGTTGGTCAGCAGGCTGTCTGCCCGAAGTGGAGGTCCTGTCATGCCGGCAGGGTACAGGGGTGCGTACGGGGTCCATGACGCCAGCCGCTCTGGCCCTGCCTTGGGGGTACCCCCCACGGGGTAGGAGAAGTAGGCACCCTTGTAGCTGCAGGGCTCCTGGCTACCAGCAGCAGGGGGGAAGCCATGTCCAGGCCCTGAGTCGGCTTCTAGGCGGGGTAACTTGCCATACATCACGGGCGCCAGGGTCCCCAGGGGCCTCTTCTCTGCCATTGCTGGGAAAGCGTCAAGCCCTCCAGGGCCTCTGCTGCTTGACTGCCGACCTAGGGAAGATGACAGCAATGAGCAAGGAGCAGGTGGGACAGAGGATGCGGCCAGGCTCTCTGACTCAGCCTCTTACCAAACTGGTATTTAGTGGGCTCAGGTTAGGAGCCATAAATGTAGAGGGTCTCTATTTTTTTTTTTTCTGAGGGGGTGGTTTGAGACAGGGTCTCCCTATTTACTTGAGGTAGTCCTGAACTCACTACATAACCTAGGTTGGCCTCAGACTGAGATCCTCCTGCCTCAGCTTCCTTACAGATATGGACCATCAAACCAGGCTCCGACTCTTATTCTTTGCACTGCAACACTATTTGTTGATGCCAGATGTGTTGTTGCACCCTTCCAATCCCAGAAGTCAGGAAGCTGAGGAAGGGGCGGCACAGCAAGTTCAGGGCAGCTTGGACTACAAAGCAAAAACCTAATTTTAGAAATTTTTTTAAAATGCCTGCTGCATGGAAACTACTGGTATCATCTACAGATTCTAATTTATTTTTTTTAAATGGTGAAGCTAGGCCTCAAACCCAGGTCCCTAGGCCCTGCACCAATGCTGATTCTGGGCTTGGTGCTATAGGATAATCAACTCCCCTAAGAGAGGTCGCCCAGCCTCTGGGTTCATACCAGCCACACACCCCAGTAGCTGCATCCAAGCCGTCCAGCAGATGGGGCTATGGTGCCAGCAGGAAGATCCCA
Source organism: Petromus typicus (assembly GCA_004026965.1). NCBI lineage: Eukaryota > Metazoa > Chordata > Mammalia > Rodentia > Petromuridae > Petromus > Petromus typicus. The sequence continues at coordinate 21,164 of PVIR01001085.1, read as the reverse complement.
GAGCAAGGAGATGAGAAAGCCTGTGTCCACCCTGGGCCTCACACTCCAAGGAAGGGGGGCCCAGGAGGGAGGGAGGTGTTAAAAGAGCCCAGAGAACGAGGTCCCAAGAGCCCAGACTGTTTGCTATGCCCTACCCCCAGGGTACTTTCTCGGTGTGGAACAAAGTCCAAGACCCTAGACAAGGCTCAAGAGAGATGGGGGCCAAGACCAAGAGAGGTCAACAGTGAACCAGAGGTCAAGGTGGGCTTCCTCAATATAACAGGCACTCAGGCCCACAAAGGGCCCCATCAGGCCGACCAGGGCCGCGTTGGCTCTTCTCTGGCCTCTACTCCATCCCCAGAGTACAATACACCCTGTTCCCTAAGACTCTCTGTGGCTTCAAAGGATGAGTCACCACAACCCTTGATGAGGTCAAGGGCCAAGTGTCACAGGTCTCCAGTCACCAGCAAGTAGGACCAGCCCTCTCCTCCCTTCTGGCTGGTGGCCAAATGATAGTCGGAGGCTCAGAGTTGGACCGGAGGAGGGACAACTGCAGGATGGCAGAGGGCTGATACCCAGTCCAAGCCTAGCCCAACTGAAAGGAAGTCAGTCAGGGCACCCAGAAAAAAAGCAGGTCCATGTGGCCAGCATGCAATCCTCCGGGGCACCTGGGGAAGGCAGGAGGGGTAGCAGGGTCCAGGCCAGTTTCAGGAGCAGTGCCGGGTAAGGACTTGTACCCCTAGATTGTACAGTTTGGGGTGCTGTGCCCCTGGGGAGCACAGGATTTATTAAGTGTGGCTCTGGTCTCAATCCTCCCTCTTCGACTGTTCCTCAGGCCTGCTCCTTACCCGCCCCCAGTCCCGGGTGTACTTCTCTCCTGGGCCCAACCTAACCCGTGCCCCTTGCCCGGGAGGCTTCTGGAGACTCCTGGGGACCCAGCCACCAGCCACCAGGCCACCTGGGACCCTCAGGAGTCCTCGAGGGAGGTGTAGGGGGCTCCAGAGAGCAAGCAGAGGCCCCAAAGGGTAGATAGAGATGACCTTATTTCCTGCCAGTGGGGTCCTTTCCCATTTGGAGGGCAGCTGAAATGTAGGTGACCCTTCCCCACCACCAAAGAGATGGCAAGTGGGAGCTTGGAGAGTGCCCCAGGGAGCAAGGCCCGTCACTTTCGTGGGGGAGGGAGTTCTGTGAGTCTTTGCTGAACTCCAGCTTCAGCCAAGCCCAAGGCATGGTCCCTAGGACCAAGGGAAGGGACAGAAGGGGACATCAGACTAAGACAACAGTTTCCTTAGCAGTGCCCGGTAAAAACACTAGGTGACCCACGCCCAACTTCCACCTCCCTGCATCTGGGCAATCGTCAGGCGGCTGGCCCCACTCCTCCCGCCCGGGGCCCGGCTCTCCGAGTCTCTGGCAGGGAGGGTGCGTGTGGGATCGCCTGAACCTCCACTGCATCGGACCGCGCGGGCTCTCGGGTGTCCCTGTGCGCTCCAGCTGGCGCCGGAAGCAAGTGCACCCCCGTAAGCTGACACACAGGCGCCGCCACGCGTGCATCCCGAGCCTACTCTGCTCCAGCCAGCACCCGCGCCCTCCGCGCCGGCACACGTGCGCACGCCCGCGCCCGACGCCCGCAGACCGCGGAGGCCCAGAGCAGGCGCGGAGTCCGAGCCGCCGCCTCGGGCGACCCCGGCGGCTGGACCAAGGCCAGAGCGTGAGTCACGCGCGGCGCGGAGCCCGCGGGGCCGCCCCGTCCCGCCCCTCCCCCACGTCGTCCCCGCCCGGGACCCACGTGAGCCGCCCGGGGGCCGAGGCTCGGCGCGGCTCCTCCTCGCTGCCGGAGCCCCAGATTGCGGCCCGCCCTCCGGAAGCCGCGGCCCCGGCCCGCTCGTCCCGGGCCGGCCGTTGGGGGCGCCCTGGGGCCGAGCCCGCCCCCGCCCCACGCGCTGCGGCGAACTCGGCCCAAGTTTCCGCGCCCGCCAGCCCGCGCGCCCCGACCCTACCTGCAAGGCGCCAGGCCTCGCGATGCCGCCCCCCGGGGCCACGGCCGCATCCTCCGGCGCCGTCCGTGCCGCCGGTCCCGTCCGGCCGGGTGTGCGCGGGAAGTCGGAGCGATCACGGCCCAGAGCCACCCAGGTCGCAGCCGCTCGCGCCGCCGCCGGGCGCCGTCTGCGGTCCCGGGCGGGGCGGGCCGGGGGCGGGCCGGGGCGGGCCGGGGCGGGGCCGGGCCGCCTCTGGGAGCCGCGCTCCCCGGGGTGCCCGGAGCGGCTCGGGGCTCCTCGGCCTCGCTCTCGCTGCCTCGGTCCGCGCGGGCGGCCACGCACCCTAGCCCGATCCTCCCTTTAGATCGCGAGTGCATTGTCACTTTGTAACTCCGTGACCTTGTGTGGTGTTGTCGCCGGCCTTGCCAGAGGTGGTCTTGGACACCTGGCGCATAATAGATTCCGGCGGTCTTGGCTGGGACTGGTTATACTAAGGCTGGAGAGGGGCTGGCAGGGCGCGTTGCAGATGCGGGTATGTCAATCCTTTTAGGGCTCTGTCGCTGCCTGAGAAAGAGGTGCTTTTCCCCTCCCAGGATCGGGGGTTGCTGAATGCCCTGGGTGGGTGTCGCAGGACCATTCCTGAGAGAACGCACTCCCGCCCGTGTATCCCAGGAACCGGAGAGGTGCACCGTCCCCAGCCAAGAATGGTGCTTGCAAAGATGAGTGCAGGACTTGAGCCTATACTCAAATGAAGTAAATCGGACATACACGTTTTAATACCTCATTCTCTGGTGTGAGAAATCGAAAGTGGAAATAAGGACTAAAATGTATAAGAGATATTAGGAAACGGGAAGAAAATGTGCAAATGAGAAGAGGAACAAGGGAGAGGGGAGGCGGGAAGGAGAAAAGGGGCAAAAAACCCTTGAAACAATAGAAGGAAGATGGAGGAAAAAGCATTTGTAAATAAGGGGAAAGGGGGTTGAAAGGAGGGATGGAAAAAAAAGCAAGATACATCATTACAGGTAGAAATTGTTATGATGAATGTTACATATGTCATTATTATGTAAAATATACCAATAAATGTTTTGCTTCAGAAAGAGGGGTGCAGGAGGCAGGCTGCCTGCCTGGGGCACTCATTGTGGATGAACTCCCTTCTGTCCTTTTTCTGGTCCCCATAATCCTGGGCCTGCCCCAAGACTGGGGACAATTGCCTGTGGTGAGGGAGAGAGGGCAGGTGGATGTGGCAAAGATCAAGGCAAGTTCAGGGGGCAGGAGCAGCTGGGCCATCATGGGAAATGAAGGTCAGACTACAGAGCAGCCAGGTCACAGATGCCCCAGCTGGGAAGCAGCTGAGACAGGAGGAGGGGCGGGGCTCAGGTGGGGCTGGGAAGAGGAAGTGAGGTCACCAGGACAGGGGAGCTGGAAGGACCTTAGAGTGTGGAGAGATCCGAGAGGAGATGTGGAAGGATGGGGCTGTCTCTCCCCAGGTCACTTGCAGGCTGAGACAAACTCCCAGATTTCTTGGTGCCCAGCCTCAGGGTTCTTCCTGCAGCCACACATTGGCGTGAGACAAGTGTGCTCATCCATGTGCCAACAACTTGGGGGTGCCCTATACTGACAGCTGTAGCCCCAGCCCCTTCCACTTGGCGTGCCCAGCCCTGCTTGCTGGTGTCGGGTGGGGAGGAAGGAGGACAGTGTCCTCAGTCTTGGGGTGTGTGCATAGTTGTACCTGGTGGTGTCTCCCATCTCTCCAAGCCAAGTGGGACCCATCCTGGCCCAGATGAGCCACCTCGGGGCCTGCATCCCCTCTTCATCTTAATTCAGGAGCACGTCCCAGGGCCACACGCCATTATCTGTGGCTTGTTCTTTCACACGGGGCTGCCAAAGAAAGGCCTGTCGGGCCCTGAGTGTGGGGTGCTCAGAAACAAGGTGCTCTGCAGAGGGCCGGGTGACTGCACTGCTGAAAGTTTTGCCTGGCCCCTGTCCTCTGCCGTAAGGGTCACTGTGGATGCTGTAAAGCAAAGACACCCTTACCGGGCATGGCCTTGGGAGCTCTGTGGGTTAGGAGTGTTGCAGTCCTGGTGTTGCGGTAGAAAGTGCCATGGATGAGGTACGGAGGTAAGAGGAAGGATCTGCCCTCAGTGGGCTCCTGAGGTGAGGTTGGCAAAGCAGTGAGGAAGAACTGTCCTCAAGGGGTTCGTACCTCTTCCTCCACTCTGGGAGGCGTACAGGGGACCTTGCCCGGCTCTGTGGACCTCTGCCCACTACATAATGAGTAATAATGTCCCATCCTAATGGGTCATATTTGCTCTTTTCAAATCTCTCCTTCCTCCAAGCTTCCCTCTCTCCCCAAGGAAGCTAGAGGTGGTGCTGGCAGCCTGCCTATGGACAGAGACCTTGGTACCTCCATCTACAACGCACAGCACAGCCTTCCTCTCTCCTAGATCACCTCCAGACTGCCACTGCCACACTCTCTGCCCCGCTCACACCACTAGAGGAGCATCTCAATGTTGGTAGGTGGTGAGGTTAGAAGCTCCTCCAGAAGGCTGGCCCTGTGCCAGGCACATAATAGGTACTATCTCAGGTAATTTCTACAACTAGCAGGAGATTGAAAAACAAGCAAACCAGGTTTGATCCTCTGAGCCACGTGACCATGACCGGCAGGCCCTTTGTTATGGTTTAAACATGAAATGTTCCCTCGGGACTCAAGTCGTGAGGGCTTGCTCCCCGGCAGCCCTATTCAGAGTTGAGGCCCACAGAGGTGAATGGATCCTCAGGGCTGTAATTAGTAGATTAATCCACCGATGAGATCATGATTTGATAGTGTTATTTGAGGTGATGAAAGTCGGGAGGGGCCTAGTGGGAGGAAGTGGATTATAGGGATGTGACCCTGGGGCTCTGCCTGGCCCCTATCCTTGCCTCTGTTGCTTGGCTGCTGGAATCTGCCCTACCTTCCACTCAGATATGTCAGCCTCCTGCAGGCCTGAGAACAATGGAACCAGCCAATCGTGGACTGAAACCTTGGGAACCAAAACAACTTTCCTCCTGCAGCTGCCTCTCAGGTTTTGGTCACAGTGTGGAAAAGTGGGCACACCCTTAGGCTCCATGGCTCACTCGTCAAACAGCAAGAGCAGGTGGGGAGGAGAGGTGACTGGTTGCAAAGGTGGAAAATGAGGAGCCGAGGAGCCGGAGGTGGGGTACACTGGCAGGCAGGCTGGGCCAAGAATCTCTCAGGGAGTTTAGGTTGCAGAGGGCCTGTGGGCGGGGCCAAACTGGAGGTCCCACGAGCTTCCCAAATTTCCCAGAACTCTCAGGGAGGCTGGGTCCAGGGGATGACTTCTACCCAGAATTGGTGCCCTGAGAAGGATCTCCCAGGGGCATCTGTGTGCCTCTTGGCCAAAAAGAAAAGCCCCAGGTAATCATTTCGGGACCTTGCCAGGCGTGGTGGCACACATGTGATCTCAGGACTGGTCGGGAGGTTGAAGCAGGAGGATGGCCAAAGATTGGGGGCAAGTCTGGACTATATAGTGAGACTTTGTCTCAAAAAAACAAACAAAACCAAAAATAATTTAGAGATCTTCTGTGGGGTGCTGCTGTCTATTGGACATCTAGGCAGATTAATCTGCATCCTCTCCTTCCTGTGCTTCCTGTCCCCACACAGGGCTGGAGGCTTCAGCTACCTCTTAGGGTACCAGGGCTTTTGGGGCCAGAGAGAGGCCTTGGGAACAGGAATGCTGGGCACGAAGAGGGATGACATGTCCCCTGTCCAGCTTGTATCAGAGCCCAGCCACTAGAGTGTCTGCTTGCGCTGACAGGTGGGAAATCCTTTCTCCTCCCCCTCGCCCTCTGACCTATCAGTCCTGCGTAATCTGTCGTGGCCCCAGCTCTCTCAGCTAAGTCCCGTTAGCCTCCTCCAGGAAGCCTTCCCTGAACCACAGGCTGCATCTCTCCTCTTTTCTGAGCTCTGTGTGCTCTGAACTCACCTCCAGCACTCACCCCGGCTCCCTGTGCTAACGTGCTTTGCTTTCCAGGCGGCTTGTCCACAGGACTATGAGACATGGCCCCAGGGCAGGGCCTGGGCTGCTGAAGAAATGGTTTAGTGATAGAGGACCCTACATCTGTGAGAGGTAAGGTGGAGAAAGCTTCCTGTGCCCAGAAGTGGGACCTTCAACACCAAGACCCCAAACCCTCGCCCACCTTGGCATCTCAGGACTCAGACCTGTTTCCTGCTTGGTATTTTCAGTGTGAGGTGGCTGAAGCCCTAGAGGGGCAGCTGCCTGCCAGGGCTCAGGCAGCAAGCATGGCACCAGGTCTCCTGCAGGGCTGCTCAGAGCCCACCCCCTCGTCCTGAGGCTGTCCCCTCTCCAGGATAGAAGAACACCTAGCTGGACCCCACCTGCCTCCTGCCAGCCCCTTGGGAGGCCCTGGCCCTGGGGAAGTCTCTCAGTGAGAGGAATAGGGGGCCCCCACAATGAGGAAGAGGCCCTTCCTGCCTGGCCTCTGCCAACTCCCTGACCGCCTCCTTTCCTCCCACCCAGGGCCTCTCTCTAGGGATCCCCTCCCCCACCCCAGACAGGCACAGCTGTTTCCAGGACTGTGGTTTGGAGCCAGTGGCTATGCCCACAGCCCTGACTCCAGCCCAGTGCTCGCCCCTCCCTTTGGCAGGCCCTTGGCCTCAGCAGAATTCACCCCCCCAGCTCCCCAGTTCAGAGGTTTGAGGGAGTTGCCTAACAGCTCCTCCACACTCTGCCATGCCTTGGGCCTCCAGCCCCCATGCTGGGCACCTCCCTTCCTACCGTGGGGCAGGCTGGGGACATTGTCACCAAAGCCTGGGGAGGGCAGGCTGGGTAGCAGGGTCTGGCCAGGTGGCTGGCTCCTTTGCCCCTCATTAGCAGCCCGCTGGGGTTTCTGTCACTTAGGGCTGGTTACCAGGCAACCGCGTCCAGGGCTCTTGCTGGCTCCGGACTGGAACAGCAGAGGCGGCGCAGCCCAGCAGCCAGGGTCATGGGCAGGAGGCCTCGCCCTGTGCTCTGGGTGGGGTGGGTGGTGCCTAAGATCCCAGTCATCCCTGTTTTGGAGCCTGGGCCCAGCAGAGGGGAGTCTGGGCCTCGTCCACACCTCACACTGAGGGCCTGCAGGCTGAATGTGGGGGTGCTTTGCCTCCTTTGGGCGTGAGGGACAGTCTTGTGGCTTTACAAACCAGCACCCTGTGGCCAGGGTGGAGGAACCCCAGAAGCCAGGCTTCCCAGGGCACAGGCTTTGGTCTGTCTGCCTGACAGTCTCATGGCCTTATCTACAGAGTGAGGTAGCAACCAGGGTATAAACTGCTCAGGGGACTACCAGCCCCAGCTCCTCTCCACCTTCCCCCTTAGCTCCCCTTCTCCAGCCCTTGCCCACAGTCCATCCCTATCCCAGGCAACCCAGGGAGGGGCCCTCTTCATGTCCAGGTAGTCCTCTACCCCATCCTATCTCTTCCTCCTCCTCTCCCTTCTGACTTGTTCATTTACTTATTTTTTGTTTGCTGCTTGTTTGTCTGTATGCAGTACTGGAGACTGAACTCAGGACTTTGTACTTGCCGGGCAGGTGCCACACCACTGAGCTACATCCCTACCTTGTTTTGTTATTATATTTATTTATTTATTTATTTTTGAGACAGGGTCTCACTGTGTAGTTCAGGGCAGTTTTGAACTCAAGGCAATCCTCCTTAGGCTCCTGAGTGCTGAAAGTATGGGAAGGAGTATGCCATCAAACCCAGTTTATTTTGTTTTTTGAGACAGGGTTGCAGTCTGTAGTCTACACTGATCTTGAACTCACTGTTTACTCCAGGCTGACCTTGAACTCCTATAGATTCTCCTGCCTCAGCCTCCTAAGTGTTGGGATTACAAGTATGCACTTGATTTTATTTTGAGACAGGGTCTCACTTCGTAATTCATCCTGGCCCTGAGCTCACTATGTAGCCCAGGCGAGCCTTGAACTCGCAGCATTCCTTCTGCCTCTTGTCTCCCAAAAGTGCTGGGATTACAGGTTTGAGCCACCACACCCAGATAATTTGTTCTTTTAATGTAACAAACACGCATAGTCTTTCCTGTGCACCAGGCAAGGTTTTAAATGCTTTTCAAATGTCAACTCTTTATTTAATCCATTTACTTACTGAATTAAGTAATTTAATCTGTTTATTTTATTAATCCACTTAGTGGATTAAATGAGTTAATGCTCAATGCCCGGGGTGTGTGGGAAGCCCAGCCGCCCTCCTCCCTGCGGGGGTGCCTCCCCATTCCCATTCCCTGGGCTAGGTCCATCCTGCCTCCTCCCACAGCAGCCAGGGTAGTGTTGCCAGGGCAGTGTTCCAGGAAGAGCAGTGGTGACTAATTAAAACTTGGGCTCAGAGAAGCCCCCTTGGGCCTGGGGTTGCCTCAGTCGTCTCCTTGGAAGGGTCCCCTAATTGGCCCCCTAGGGCCGGGTGATGATGCAAGCTCTCAGGCGGATGACAACAGGCAGAGAGGGAGGAGAAGGGGGGAAGAAATAGGTTGGCAAAAAAAAAAAAAAAACCAGTAAAATAACAACCTCCCTCCCATGGTGAAGAAGAGTGACCGGGGGTCCCTAGACTGTCAGTGAAGAGCTGTGTGACTGTGCCTTCATTTCCCAGCCTTTCTCTGAGCTTACCTGAAAAGTAGAGAACAATGGAGCTGGGGATTTAACTCAGTGATTCCGGCACCTGTCTTGCAAGCGCAAGGACCCGGATTCGATGGCCCGGTAACCACATACCATACTGGGCGTGGAGACTCACCCCAGCAGCAGTCAGTACCACATACCACAGTGCCGGGCGTGGTGACTCACGCCTGTAATCCCAGCACTCGGGAGGCACAGGCAGGAGGATTGCTGTGATGTGAGTTGGAGGCTGAGCTCAGGTCCAGCCTGAACTACAAAGCGAGACCCTGTCTCAAAAAAAAAAACAAAAGTAGAGAACCTGGGCTATATAGTGGTTCAGAGAACGATAAACCTTCCAGTCCTGGAGGGTTGCCATCATGCCCAGCTTGGAAACAGGGCATCGGGAGAAACTGGAATGATTATCATTACAGTTATTCAGCTGCTGTCATTACTCGAATCCTTCTCTGTCCCCTCCTTTCTGTCCCCTCCTTCCTCTCTCACTGCCCCTTGGGCTGAAGGAGAAAAGACAAGTGTTCGAGGGGGACAGCTCCAGCCCCTGTATGCCTGTGGGGGTGGAGGACGGGCAAGTGAGGCCAAGCAGGGCCCAGCAGCCTGAGGCTCTGCACAGGGGAAGGACCCAGAAAGAGCCAGGGCTGTATAGACCCCTCCGTGGAATGGCCCAGTGTACCATTGTCACCAATGTCACCTGTCAGAGGCTGTCAGAACACTGCTAGGCTTTGAATGTGTCTCCAGATTTCTCATGTTGGACATGTGATTTCCAAATTCATGTGTTAATGATTTTGGAGGTGGGGCATTTGGAGATGACTGGATCAAAGGCCCTACCCCATGAATGGACTCATGGGTCCGCTGGTCATGGACTGATGGGTGGTTGCTGGAGTGGCTTGGTTAGAAAAGCTGTACTCCGGTCGTGGTGGTGCACATCTGTGATCCCAGCACTTGGGGGCAGAGGCAGGAGGATTGCTGTGAATTTGAGGTTAGCCTGGGCTATATAGTGAGTTCAGGGCCATGCCAAACTACAAAGTGAGACCCGGTCTCAAAAAAAAAAGAGGGGCCAGAGGTTTAGCTCAGTGGTTCTAGAGCCTGTCTTGCAAGTGCAAGGGTCTGGATTCCATCCCCGGTAACCACATACAACAATACTAGATGTGGAGACTCACGCCCACCAGCAATTAGTACCACACATCACAGTGCCAGGCGTGGTGGCTCACGCCTGTAATCCCAACACTCGGGAGGCAAAGGCAGGAGGACTGCTGTGAGTTCGAGCCTGAGCTCAGGGCCAGCCTGAACTACAAAGTGAGACCTTGTCTCAAGAAAAAGAAAGAAAGAAAAGAAAAGCAGACTCCCTGGAAAGCTTGCTGCTTACCATGTGATGCCCTCTACCTTAGCCTGACCCAGCAAGGGGGCCTTGTCAGAACTGGGCAAGGCTGCTGTGTTCTCCTGGGATCCCAGACTCCAGAACCCTGAACTACAAAATAAATAAATAAATAAACAACAACAAAATACCCTTTTTTGGGGAGTGGGGGAGAGCCTTGCTATCTTGCTATGTAGTTCAGGCTGGCCTTGAACTTGTGGTGCTCCTCCTGCCTTGGTCTCTAGAGTGCTGGGTTTAAAGTGTGAATTGCTACACCCAGTCAAAAAACCTTGGTTAGTGAATCACTCCGTGGGTTTTTTGTCAGTTACTGAAGCCCCGCCCAGGTCTGTGTCTGCCAAGTCTCTCCCATCACTCCTGGAGCCAGCACTCTGCCCTGTGCACCCTCTCCAGCGAGCAGGGACCTCGGAACCCAAATCCTTGACCAGAGAGAAAGCAAGGGCCAGACCGAGATGTGGAGAGCGGGACACATTTCAGGGCAGCTGCTTATCACTAATAGATCAACAGTTCCTGAACAAACACTGAAGAGTGGCCCTTTCCCCCTCTGTGGTCCCCACACCCGTCAGTCAGCTGGGCCATCTGCAGCTGGGCTCCAATTAGCTCGTTAATTAGTGCCTCCTCAGGCCTGTCTACGGGAACAGCTCCCCAGAGAAGGGGCTTCAGGAGGGCTGTACCCAGGGCCCAAGGTGGGCAAGTCCAGGCTGGCCAAGCCCCAGCCATCTCTTGGTTGGTGCAAGTGCCCCCAGCCTAGGGCCAGGGACCCAGGAGTCCTTCAGGGACTGGGGTGTAGGGATTGGGGAGGGCTTCCCATACAGCACACAAGGACCCCAAGTTCTCATCTGTCTATATTACTCTATGGCCCTGGCTGGTGGCATAGATGGGAGGGTTGTGAGGACAGCTGACACTAAGGAGGGCCCAGTGGCAAGTGGCAGGGTGCTCTGTGCACCTAGGAGGGCTCGGCGCAGACCTTGGCGCAAGGACTCTCCATTTGTGGTGCCAGCGACTCTCTAGCACCCCTCAATGGTGCCGCTGGGGCCCCTGAGGTCCTTTTTACCCTGGGGCCGCTTTTTACCCTCACAAGCTTCAAGGAGGGTCAGATGCCCCATCCCAGTCCTGTGGGAGGACTGGAGGAGACTGGACTGTGGGATCTGGCTGGACAAATTGGGGACAGGGGTAGGTAGGGAGACCTATGGCTGGTTGCTCAGCAAAAACCTTGTAGCAACAGGAGGGGGAGGCCCTACCAGGCATGTGGGCGCCACAGGGCAGTGAGAGGCTCCGGGGACAGAAGCAGCTGAGCCTTCCCTTGTCCCCAGCTTGAACATAGGAACAGTACCTGTGGCTGTCCTTGGATGCCACTGAGGGCGTGATGGAGGTGGGGTGGGCCGAGAGTGCTGGGGACGGGAGGTGGCAAGGGTGCTGTGTCAGAGACGTAACCAGTGTGACCCAGACAGCCCGGAAGTCAGCCTCACACCCGCCAGAACTGTGGTTGGATGGTGACCCAGAGCTGACCTGAGGTCAGTGCCTCTCAGACCCTGTGGCAGGGGACATGGCTGCCCTGAGGCTGGGGAGCTCTGGTGGGGCAGGGCTGAGACCCCTCCACCCATGAGTCCCCATCTCTGTCAGAGAAGCCCAGGCTGAGAAAGTGCTGCCCAGCTGGCACTGCCAGGAGGCCTGTCAGAGTCCCTGTTCCCTCAGAAACACTTGGATGGGAACCGGGCAGCAGCTGCCTCACCCAGACCCAGTCCCCAAGCTGCCCTCCCAGCTGTGGCACCTCAGGGCACCTCTGATCTCCAGCGTCCTGTGTTGGGATGACGATCCCACCCCAGGTTCATGGGGAGCATCTCAGAGCGCTCAGCTGAGCTTATGTCCCCTCCTTCCCAGGCCCATCCCCAGACTCTATCAAAGCAGGGCAGGCTGGATCCTGCTTAGTGTCCACTGGACGGGAAATGCTGGCCCCACCAGCCTGCCAGGGAGCCCCGCAACTCCCAGCCTTTCCCTCCCTCCGGGCAGCAAGTCCCTCAAGAAAACCCTATACTCAGGCCTCCTGTCCCACCCCAGCACATGGCCAGCTCCTCCCTGCTTGGCACACACCCAGTCCCGGTTCAGTTCCTATCCTTCCTGGTTCCCAGGAACACCTACAGACACCTGAGGACCATCCAGAGTCCACCATAAATTGTGCCCACTGCTTCGCTGGGCTCTGGGGATTGGCTGTGACCGGATGTGCTTCTGTCTGTGATCTGTGCCCCCTGATACTGGGCAGAGTCTCTCTCTGAGCTTGCCCAGGGCCACACTGGGATAGCAGAAGGAAGGGGACTCAGTCTGTGCCAGAGGGCCAGGAACTCAGACTGGTGTCCCTCCTCTTGAGTTCTAGTTTAACCTTGCTCCTTCCTAGGTACACTGTCCTGGACCGGTATCTCACTTCTCTGCAGCTACTGGTACTGGTATAAAAAGTAGCTTTGCACATTTTTTTTCTTTCTTTTTTTTTTTTTTTAGTTTCTTGAGACAGGGTCTTGCTTTGCAGTTCAGGCTGATCCTCGAACTGAGCAATCCTCTTGCCTCTGCCTCCCAAGTACTGGGATTACAGGCGTGAGCCACCATGCCTGGCATTATGGTGTGTGGTACTGATTGCTGGTGGGCATGAGTCACCACACCCAGCATTGTTGTATGTGGTTACCAGGGATCGAACCTGGGCCCTTGCCCTTGCAAGACAGGCGCTGGAACCACTAAGCTAAAGCCCTGGCCTCGAGTGTGCATTCTTGTAATCCCAGCCTGAGCAGGAAGATCACTGCCAGTTTGAGTTCCAGGCCACCCTGGCCTACATAGTGAGCTGAAGACCAGCCTGGACTGCAGAGTGAGACCTTATCTCAACAACAAAACAAAAACAAAACTGAGGACAGTGCTCAGGGTCCGGCTACCCATTGGATGGATAGGCAGGCTGAGAATCCAGTCATTTGCATGCCTCTTAAATTAGAGGTCTGCTGCTTCTCACAAGGATTCTTCCTTGGGACCAGGTGGAGGAACAGCCAGGCTCCATTTATAAGTGAAAGGCCTGACTTGACCCTCAGCTGTGTCTTCAAAATCCTAAGAATTAAAAAAACAAAACAAAACAAAACAACTGAGTTTCTTGGAAAAGAAAAAGGCATCGTAACCTTGAGTCACTTCTGTCCTGGTGCAGGTTCAGACAAGGGAGGGAAAGGAACTCTAGCCACCCAGCACCCAGCTTGCTTCCTGCCACAGCAGCGGCCCTGTCGCCAGCACCCTGCTCTGGGGTTTAGATTTATCACCACTCTTCTGCCTTACTTCCTGCTACACCAGCTGACCTCTGTGACCTCAGGCCTGGCTGGGGAGGGCTGCCCCATTTGCTCACCTTTGAAGGCTGCAGGACCCCAGGGACAGGGCTGGGCCCTCCTCATATAGCTGCTCCCCTGGGTGTCACCCCAGCCCGATGCCCTGGCCGGCTCCTTCCTTTGCTCTCAGCCTTGCGCTCAGCCTCTGGGTGTGGGGTGGGTGATGTCACCCTCCAGGCAGCTCCAGCACTTTGTGGCCCTGACCTCTTGAAGGGTGACACCCGCTGGGCACAGCCACGGCCATATTTGCCCTCCTAGGCTTAAACTCTTCCCTGCCTCTGAGCTGTATTTTTTTTTAAGCAAAACATTTATTGGTACATTTTAGATATACAAAATGATAATATTCATCATAAGGGATTTGTACCTGTACATCATATACCTTGCTTATTTTTTCTCATTTCCCTCCCTTGGACCTTTCCTCTCTTTATTTACAAAAGCTTCATTTGCATTTTTCCCTTCTATGCTTTTTTCTTGTCCCTTCTTTGCTCCCCCTCTCCCCTCCCTTCTCCCCTTCTCCCTTAACACTATCTTCCCATTTCCTAGTATCTATTATACATTTTGGTCCTTATTTCCACTTTGGATTTCACACACCATGGAAACAATGAGGCATTTAAAGGTATGTTTGATTTGTTTTTCGTAAGAGGATGGTCTCAAGGTGCATCAGTTTAGCTAGAAATGTCTCCAGCTTTTCCTTTGTGGCATAAGACTGTCATGCCTGACCTGGGTGAGACCCTCTCAACAAACATGCTGTTCTCAGCGAACAACAGTAAAGCACTACAGAGCCAGGCTGCCATCAGGAAAGCCAACAGATAGCCATAAAGAAAACTGATGACAGGATGTGCAATCTCCCTGGAGCTGAGAAGTCCGATATGATCTACATACCTGCACGGAGTGTCCTGAGAACCTCAACCACAAACATTCCACCCAGATTCCTTAAGACAGTACCACTCTCCACAAACCTTATGAAACTTTGCTGCTTCTCTGGCCAGTGGCTATCTTTCTTGATCTCAGCCCATCCACAGCTAAGTGGAATAAAATCAGCCTTTTGCTCATATAAACACTGTGTCCGAGTGGCCCCTCACGCACCATTTGTCACATGTAGTCCTGCAACGGCAACAGGTCAATAACTAAAACACTGAAAGGCACCCAGGACTTGTAAGCATAAAGCAAACTTTATTATGCCCGATTGGGATAATTCCTCAAAGAACCAGGCAACTTGTCGTTTGTTCTTTCAGAGTTTATATAGGGTTTGCAAGCAGGAACTAAGTACAGAACAGAGGAAGTAGTTGATTGGTTATATATTATATCGTTATTACTAATTGTTCTACAGCTAGTTCAAACTCAGGGTAGGAAAACATTAGTTCAGGGTAAGGTTGGCTAGATAAGAGAGACACATATTTGGAGTAAGCATCAGTTCAGGGTAGGGTCTGCCCAGGAGGAATAGATAAGGGAGACTTGTACTTATAGTAGGCATCAGTTCAGGGCAGGATTGGCCAAGAAGGCATTTCCTAGGGCTGAAAAAAATAAAACTGCTTATGGCCAGCATTATCTTGAACTGATATCCCACCTGTCTGTCAGCCATTTTATTTTTCTGTCTCATTCTTTCCTCTTTTGCAACTTTAGACAATTTTTGTTTAATATTTTGTTGTCTCTTCTGATCTTATGGTGTTCTGTGGGTTTCAAGTTTTAAGTGCCATCTGCAATTTAATGGCATTGATTTTTTTCTGAGACAAATGGGGGTTAGCCAATTGATTATACAGGTCTAATTAGGAGGATGAGTACGACAGTAGTCAGGGTTCTTATAGTCATCCTATCCGTGACCGTAGTTCCAAGAACTATCCTTAATGTTTTGCTTTTTCTCAGTCATCTAATCTTTCCTGGAGTTTTTGTAATCCTTGGACAATCCCAGATTTATTTGCATAAAAGCATCCTTCTAAGACTTTACATACACTTCCTTGTTGTAAAAGAATCAAGTCTAGGGCCAGGGAGTTAGCTCAGGGGTTCCAGCGCCTGTCTTGCAAGCTCAGGGACCCGGGTTCGATCCCTGGTAACCACATACAATACTGGGCATGGAGACTCAGCCCAGCAGCAACCAGTACCACATACCACAGTGCCAGGCGTGGTGGCTCACACCTGTAATCCCAGCACTTGGGAGGCAGAGGCAGGAGGATTGCTGTGATGTGAGTTTGAGGCTGAGCTTAGGGCCAGCCTGAACCACTAAGCGAGACCCTGTCTCAAAAAACTAAAAAAAAAAAAAAAAAAAAAAAAAAAAAAAAAAAAAAAAAAATCAAGTCTAATCCCCTTTGATTTTGTAAAACAACTTCAGCCAGGGAGTCTACCTGGTCTTCTAATAATGACATGGTTTTTTGTAGACTTTTGAGTTCTTGATCAGCTATCTCTGCCAGTTGGCTTAGTCCTGTGTCCCACAGCAAAGGCAGTAGTTCCTATCCCCACTGAACTAGCTAAGTTTAACCCTGTGAGTATAGGGATAATTGGGATGGCCCTTTTTGACCTCTGAGAGACTTTTGAAGCTAAAAGATCAAGCCCTTGTGTCCCATTATATGCCCTCACATGGGAATATGTGGATGCAGGATGGTAACTTGGGCATAGGTGTCTTCCTGGGAAAATGCCACACAGGTTTTGACTCCGTCTGAACAGGAGAAATAACTGGGGCTTAGGGCAATTGTTTTTTCTGAGTAGAAAACAACTTTGGAACAGAATGGATGAATTTAGGGGCTATATATAGGTAGTGTTTCCATAAATCAAGAGGGAATTCAGAACAGTTGTGGAGTAAGCACCTTCTGCCTGGACTAGTGCAGTAAAGGAACTTACTAGAAGGTAACTCATAATAGAATGGGGATGAAGATCTGAGAGAAAGCCAGAAATGTGCTGCAAGATCTGGAAAGATTTGGTTTAAAACATTCTGTGCTATCTGTAGTAAGTGTTGTATGTCTAGGGAAACAGGTGGTATTTTTTAGCCTTTTTTGTTGTTTATTGTTATTTTCTTAATCTTAAAAGAGGCTGGGTTTCCAAGGGAGAATCTGCATAGGCTGGTTTGAGGGGGTCAGTTCCTATTACTCTGGGTACCTTATATGGGTAGCTGCTGGATGGTGAAGTGGCTTCTTGGGTTCCTTTCTCTGTTCCAGACACATATTCCTCAAGCCAGGCAGGTGTGGCACCAATTCTGGCCCCTTTTCAGGGTCATCCTTAGGGAAACTGACTCATCAGGGTAGACTTTCCAGTGATTGTTGGAGGGAGCCCTTTTGACTCAGGCATGGTGAATATACAGCTGAATTCTTAAAACTTTAAGAACTGTAAGAGTAGTTAGAATTACCATATAAGGCCCCTTCCAATAGGTGGTGGAGGAAGGCTTGAGTTCTCTCAGTAGTCTGATATCTCACGGATACAGAGTAGCAAGTCCTCTACATATTGCAGAAGGGACTGGTTGTAGTTAATTGGAGGGAACTGGGCCAAATTGGCAGCTAGAGGTTCTCCGAAGAGAGTAGGAGAATTTTTAAATCTTCATGGCAAGTGAGTCCAGGTGAGCTGGCCCTTTTGCCCTGTTCCAGGATATTCCTATTCATAGGCAAAAGGAGGCTGGCTGGTTAGTGCAACCCGTAAGCAGAAAGAGAGCATTATTGAAGTCCCAGCAGGTGAGGGGAGCAGTCCTAGAAGGGTATATGGGTTCAGAACAGCAGAATGCAGATTGACGGTGGTGGCATTGATGGTACAGGGGTCTTGCATTGGTCTGTAGTCTCTGTCACATTTCTTCTCTGGAAGAAGAGGGGTGTTCCAAGGTGACTGACAGTCTCAGTATTCCAAACTGCTTCACATGAGAAATGTGACGTTGGATGCCGATTTGGGCCTCTTATGACACTGGATACTGTTTGATGGCAATGGGGCTGGCTGTTAGATGGAGTTCAGTGATTAGTGAAGCATGGTTTATTGCCAGTCCAGGGATTGAATCTTTGGCGCAGGTTCCCGGGAAAAGGGCCTTCAGGGCCTCTGGGTTCTGGTTGTTTGGCATCTCAGTCTGTGTATTAGATACCATTTTTCTCAGAGAACAGTCAGAGTCAGGATCAATTTGGGGACAGAAGAGCTGAACGAGAGGGAGGCTGGCTGGCCTAGAACGAAGGAAATGGTTGCTCCTAGATTGGAGCGGAGATCCCAACCCAGGAGGGGAATAGGACACTCAAGCATATGCGTAATGAAATGTCCTCTGATCTTGGAGGACTGGCTTTGACAGAACTCTTTTTCAGAAGGTTCCCTAGAGGTCCCCATGACTTGGTTGCATCAGGGGCCCAGAGGAGCAACAAGTTGGGTCACAACAGCCTGGTTGTCTACCATGAAAGTTGTAGGTTTGCCGCCAATTTTAACAGTGACAATGGGCGGGGTGGGGGCAGTATGATACAGCCTGGTCTGTCCTAGGCCCGGCAAGATGAGGAGAGGTTCAGGCTGGGGTGGGCTTGGATGCTCAGGTTTCTTGGCATCTTGTTGATGGAGCAGACACTGGTCTTTCCAGTATCCAAACTGCCTGCATCAAATGCGCTGGGTCTAGGCCAAGTAGAATGGCCTCCCATTAGTTTTAGGTTATGAGGTCTCAAGGTTTTCTTGTCTGTTTATATTGATGGAACCAACACAAATTGGGTATCTCAGGAGGGGGTTTTTCCTAACACTGCTGCAAGGAGGGTGGTGTTCTGGTGAGCAGAGCGATCAGCCCCTCATGGTTGTTATACTGATGAAGACCTTTGGGGCTATCTGCAATAACTGAGTGGCATTCATACCAGCAAACCTATTGACCTTTGGATCTTTCTTTTGATGTCAGCAACAGATTCAATGAAGAAAGCAGTATTGACCATCTATTGGCTTCCAGGAGCCTCAGGGTCAAAGAGGGAATAGACCAACCAGGCCTCACAGAGCCTTTCATGGAATTTGGTTTGGACTCTCATTTGCCTCTTGGATGACAGTTGTAGCTTTTTACAAATTGATGGGCATGCTCCACAGTGTCTAGTCCTGCCAACATTTGTCATTGGCTGATTTCTTGATAAGACCATTTTTTTTTTCTAGTATAAGATGGAATCTCAGTAATTGTTCTTATTTGCATTTGTTGAATGACCAGTCTTGAACATTTTTTTCACATATTTATTTGCTATCTCTAACTTCTTCATCTGAGAAGTGTCTATCCATTTCAAATGCTCATTTTTGGATTGAGTGTTTGAATTTGGGACGTCTGATTATTTTGACTTCTTTGTATATTGTAGATAATAGTTCTTTGTCAAAGGAACAGCTGGTAAACAATTGGTCCCACATTGTGAGTTGTCTTTTCACTCTGCTGGAGGTTTCTTTTGCTGTGCAAAAGTTTTTTATGAGATCCCAATCACTGATTCTTTTTGATAGTTCCTATGTGATTGGTGTTTTGTTCATAAAGTCTTTGTTTACATCAGTGTCTTCGAGAGTTCTACCTATTTTGTCTTCCAGCAGATTCAGTGTTTCTGTTTTAATATTTAGATCTTTGACCCATTTTTAAAAATAAGTAGACACTCTTTCTTTTCTTTTCTTTTTATTTATTTATTTATTTTTGAGACAGGATCTTGCTTCATAGTTCAGGCTGGCCCTGAGCTCAGCCTCAAACTCACATCACAGCTATCCTCCTGCCTCTGCCTCCCAAGTGCTGGGATTACAGGCATGAGCAACTACGCCCAGCACTGTAGTATGTGGTACTGATTGCTGCTGGGGTGAGTCTCCATGCCCAGTATTGTATGTGGTTAACCAGGGAATTGAACCTGGGCCCTTGTGCTTACAAGACAGGTGCCGGAACCACTGAGCCAAATCCCCAGCCCTTAGACATTTTTTATTAACCGACCAAATCATAAAAACACTACAATAAATTCTGTAGTTCATCCTTCCAATAAACCAGTTGACCTGGTCTTCTCTACTTTCATCATCTCGACCTTCCACAAAATGCGTAGTCTTTGTCTTCATTCCCCTAGTAGAGAAGATAATTTGAAGGATTACAGGAAGTTATTTGCCTCTTTAAGCAGTACAGAATTCATGAATCAGATCTTCCATGAAGATGATGCCATGTTTATCAAGAGATTAAGACATCAGTGAGTGGGCTGGGGATTCAGCTCAGTGGTTCTGGCTCCTGCCTTGCAAACACAAGGTCCCTCGTTCAATCCCTGGTAACCACATACAACAGTGCTGGGTGTGGCACTTTATGCCTGTAATCCCAGCACTCAGGAGGCAGAGGCAAGAGGATTGCTGTGAGTTCAAGGCTCACCTATAGTATGCAGTGAGCTCAGGGCTAGCCTGAACTACAAAAGCGAGATTTTGTCTCAAAAAAAAAAAAAAGAAAGAAAAGAAATCATTGAGTTACTTATCAAGTCAATTCACTTCTTATTGATTTTTCCAAAGCCATACTTGTATATTCATTAATTTACTGACTTCTGGGTTAGGTACTCCCAAGCAATGTATGATTCCATAATTCTCAGGATGAAATTGAAGCCTCCTTTAATCTTAACAAAGGTGAAGGCGAAGAAGCTGCAACACCTTGCAGACCTTCAAGCTCACAGCACTGAGACCTCTGATCTGGATGACAAATGCTAATTTGGGGTCTGTAGGTATATAGAAGTTGCCAGCTTTTCTTGCTGTCCTAGCCTTGTGAATTTCAGTTCTGTACATTTGTCTCTACCCATTATGAGAGTGCTTGGCTTTTTTATAGATGAGCTTCCTCCTTATTTTTCAAAGAATTTTTTGGGCAAACTTCTTTCTCAGCCACTTTACCTTCAGGTCTGATAAATATCTTAGCCTTTTCTTAAGGGTTTCTAGCACAGGAGGAACCTTCTTTTTCTTCTTTCAACACCTTCCGTGGTTCCGCCTGAAAAGAAGTGATCTTTGATCGATCCATGGTGAAAGATATGGGTCTAATTTTAATCTTCAACATGTGAAAGCCACTTTTTCCAGCACTATTTATTTATTTAATTTTCTTCTTCTTTTTTTTTTTTTTTTTTAGACAGGGTCTCACTTTTGTAGTTCAAGATGGCCCTGATCTCAGCCTTGAACTCACAGCAATTCTTCTGCCTCTGCTTCCTGAGTGCTGGGATTACAGGGGTGAGCCATCACACCCAGCACTGTGGTATGTTGTTCTGATTACTGGTGGGTGTGAGTCTCCATACCCGGCATTATTGTATGTGGTTACTGTGGGCACTGGAACCACTGAGCTAAATCCCTGGCCCTTTTACTTATTTTTTGAGACAGGGTCTCGTTTTGTAGATCAGGCTGGCCCTGAGCTCACTATGTAGCCCAAACAAGCCTCATACACCCAGCAATTCTCCTGCCTCTGCCTCCCAAGGAAACCCTCCTGCCTCTGCTGGGATTACAGGCCTGAGCCACCATGCTCAGCACTGTGATTGGTGGTACTGATTGCTGATGGGCATGAGCCTCCAGCCCAACATTGTATTTGGTTACTGAAGACTGAACTAAGGAACTTGCACTTGCAAGGCAGGCACCAGAATCACTGAACTAAATTTCCAGCCCCCTGGGCCAGGGATTTAGATCAGTGGTTCCAGCACCTGTCTTGCAAGCGCAAGGACCCGGGTTCAATCCCCGGTAACCATATACAATACTGGGCATGGAGACTCACACCCAGTCGCAATCGTATCACATACTACAGTGCCAGGCCTGGTGGCTCAGGCCTGTAATCCCAGCATTTGGGAGGCAGAGGCAGGAGGATTGCTGTGATGTGAGTTGGAGGCTAAGCTCAGGGCCAGCATGAACTACAAAGCGAGACCCCGTCTCAAAAATAAATAAATAAATAAATAAATAAAT